>JASSUY010016243.1:6156-18998 GCA_032466535.1 Forpus xanthops | reverse complement strand
ACATACAGCAACTTTAGCAGAAGTCTTAAAGAAAAAAGGTATATTTTAAAAACAGTTAAAGGGATAATTACCTGACTCTCCCACTAATAACGTATGCTTAGTGTATTCCATTACTTTTCGTGCTACACTGATTGCATTTTTTACATGTCTGAGATCCGCAACTGCTCCAACTTCCATGGTGTTGCTGTAAACAAGAAATATTTAAAGCTTATTAAAAATATAAGAATAACTGTATATTTTTAACTAATTCTATCTAAACTAGAAAGCTTGCTCTTTTAACATACTGCTTTAACTGTTTTATGCCATAGGCAGACAACATCACTAATCTAGCAGTAGACAAACTACATCACTTGTGGGAAAAAATTTGTCCCTATACTGTTTTCTTTTACAGGCATGGTGATAAGGCTGAACAGTAACTCAGTCCAGAGTAATATTTTCAGTGGAATAATTATTTTATTACATAAACTTATAAAAAACCCACACACTTCCAATTACTTTTTAAGCAGGACAGCTTTAAATGGTAAATAAACTACAGAACAACTGCTCCAGAAGTGAAATATTTATGGAATGAATGTAAAGGGAAAGCTTACAATGCTACCAACCATCTGCTTTGTGAGTGTGATACAGCTAGATTAGTGCACTGCATAAAGATTCAACAACAAACATTCTTAGCTACTCTTCCACTAATTATTTTCCCTAGCTCCGCAAGTTTACATATTACTTTGTCCAACAGTCAACCCTAAGTCAGCAAGATCTCTGCAACAACAGGTCTTACATTAAAATGTGCTAAAAATAATGGGGATCATTTTTTTCTCCATGTAGCTTTCTTACCCATTCATAATCATTGCATCCAGTGTTGTTTCTCCACTTTCATCTGGACTTCCTCCATATCCCACACTCCCATCACACTGGTCGATCTCACACTGACCACAGCCTCTCTCAACTGCATCCAGCTCAGAACCTCCCAACTCCAATACTCCCCAAGCTGTAATCAACACAAATTGTCACTAGTGAAATATCTCCACTACTGCTTTAAAGAATGTTTTAAAGATGGACATGATGAAGATGCACTATGTAAGTGGGTAAAGCAAGTAAACTGTAACTTATAGGTAAAATAAAGTTAAAATATTAGTATATTCAAAAGATCATAAAGCATTATTTTTCTAAATACTATTCTTGTGTATCTGATTAGTGTTTCTGACTGAGAAACTGAGCTTCTTTTTTCTGACTGAGAAGGTCTTTACTAACAGCACAACTTCTATACATTAAATAATCTCATTTGACAAGAACAAACTATTGCTTTGTCACTGCTTATTTAAAACGCTCTGGGGGTGGGGGAGGAAGAGGGAAGCAAAACTTTTATCTCAAAATAAAAAGCAAAAGTTATAATAAGCAGCCTTCAAAAGCTTCATATGAGAATACAAAGTGTCCAGCTGCAGAATAAAAAGACCTAAACCACACAGTGATCTAAAAGACCTAAAATTTTATCAGTAACTATGTAGGAACAAAAAAGAAAGTTAAAACAATACAAAAGAAATTAGTTTTCACATTCTCTTGTTCAATCTTTTAGTCTGCTGCTGCTTAAGACCCAGCTCATGGCGCTGCTTTAAAGACATTACAGGCATGTCAAATGACACGATTTGAATAAACCGAGCCTGAAGGTGGCACATGTGATATTTCACAAGGCTGGACCTCAGGCTTGATTTTCCAACATGCTGAGCTTGCTGCCATTGACAGCTGCAATCCTGCTTGCTCCGCTCCTCCATCATCTGCCAGACCCAGCAAAGGGGAGGCAGGAGAAGCATACAGTAGCCCAGCTCTTTTCGGCAGAAGCAAGCAATTACACTGTCTAACATCTCAAGAAGCCTCATCTTTACAAATGCTGCATGCAGCTGCATGAAACCACCTGCACCAACAAAGTAGGACACCTAGAATTCAACTACTCATGCACTTGCTTTATTATAAACTCCAGTGAGGAACACCACTCCATGTCCTACTACTTTTATTGCTGTTGAGTAGCATTAACATAAGCTTTCAAAAGCTGCAAAGCAAGGGCCATGCAGTTTTCATGACTGCATTTCACTTCTGACCTATGCAAGGTTTTACAGGTAAATCATTTCACTAATAAAGCTTCCATAACGTGATTGCTTGCAACTCAGCTATGATAAAATAGCCTGAGTCTTTTAAATTCAGTATCCACAGCTAATTAGTGTTGTCATAGGAAAACCTGCTGACTGTCAATAACACATCACAGAACAACACAGAGCTCCAAAAATACTATATTCAGAACTGTCTAAATGTTTGGGGCAAGAATGAATCTCAGAAGCGCACAATTAAAAACATATTATTAGCAAAAGAATGTTTTTAGTCTAGCTTTTCCACAGCCATAATGCCTAAGCTTCCCTTTTATTTTAAATGCATTTTCCCCAACCTTGAAAGCTAGACCACTTGCTTGCAGGCTGTCAAGTGACAACAGCGCTCAGACACAGCACAGCACCAACACACAGCCAGCACAGAGGCCTGGCCACTTCACACAGGAAGGCACTACGACGCCCCTCGACCTCCCACAGGCCCTTCCCCAGCGGGCAGAGAAGCGCTCCACACAACTTCCCTGCGGTACCGGGGCTCGCTCCGCCCCGTGAGAGTAGCACAGGCCCTCTGCAACCGGAGCCCTGCAGCAGAAGCCAGGTCACAGCCTGCTTCTTACCGCACATAACTGTGGTCAACCAACACACAGAGCCCGCGGCAGCCCCTCAGCAGGCTAGGACACCCTGCCCCACCCGGCCCCCCACCAGGGCACCTGTCTCTGCGGCCTTCCTAAATGCCCATGTGTTGATGACTACAGGCAGGGTGGCAGCCGAGGCAGCACCCGCAGGCTGCAACACGACGAGAAGGAGAGGAGCGACCAATGCCCACCGCCGGCACCCGCCGCACCCCACGGCAGCCGCCATAACTCCCCCCACACCGCCACGAAGCGGACGGCGGCTGCCGCGCATGCGCACACGGGCCACCGCGGCGCAGCGATACGGCCGCTGGTGGTTACTGGCCGCGGTGGAAGGCGCTGCTTGCCCTGGGGGAGTGATGCGGCTCTAGGGACTTCGAGCTACTCCGTGTGCGACGGGGTGGGGAGGAGTCGGCCGGCTGAGGGAGGGCTTAGGGTGAAGGGAGGGCCTACGCGTCTCCCATCTGAGGCCAAGGCCTAGCGCCGGTTAAAACGCCGCCTATAGTTATTCTACGAGTGGTGTGCTTTATAGCTGGCGTGTGTGCTTGGATGTCACGGTAGTGAAGTGTCATGCTGGGGAGTTGGAGGTGCCTGTGGTGGTGGGTGGTGCTGGTGGGCGCCAGCACAGGCCTATGGCAGCAGGGCTGTGGGGTTGGTGCGCCCCTGGTAAAGCATGTTCAAAATCAATATGCTCATGAGCGTGCACCTTGCCAACACATGCATGTTTGTCAGAAGTGTCCCAATGGCAGAGGCATCTCTGCTAAAGGCATTTTGGGATCTACTGTAGTGAATAGCTTACAAGAGAATCTGTAAAAGGCCTTGCTTTATAGAAATAACAAGTAATTTCTTAATTCTGTCCCCGCTGTTCAAGCTTTTCATTATAAACCATTAGCGATATTTTAAAGCCATTTGACATGTTGCCATAGCGGTCTGACGTTGTCAGGTCCATAGGCTTACCTGCTGTCAGCGTAATGCACCAGTTTGTGTTCAGGGCTAATTGTGTTCAGTTACTGATAATCAACCAACTGCATTGCTTTTGAAAAACGGGAGAAAAGGTGGTTTCTGTTTCTGCCAGAAGAAAAAGATATAATATATCCTGCTTTTTTTGTTTGTTACTTTTTTCAGCTCATTCTCATTACTCTTTTCCAATATCTAATGGGCCAAACTCAATTACACTTCACCAGCAATGTCATTGCTCTTGTATTTGAATTAAGAAGAGACACTTGGACCTAATGTGTGACAAGCTCAAGCTTGTAGGCATGCATAAATTGTAAGCATACTTAAGCTGGTTTAAAAAGCCTGAAGCAGTATTATTTTTATTTTAACAAAATGATCCAGAGACTTTGGAATTCAATAGTTGTCACAAAAGAAATGTGTTATTCTTTATTTACCAAAGTAACGAAATAATAAAATACGTTATTGGTTTTGACTTTAATTATAGCTTGGCCTTGGTTTCAGCCAAGTTCCCAAAAGCAAAGCTGCAACTAGTCTGCAGAAACCTTTACTCATATAAATACTGTTAGCTGTTTTATATCTGATATTACTGTTCTTATTTTTTGTCACGTATTTCTGTGTAAAGCTGTTCAGGAAGAAAAGAGGACCAAAATACAGATCCAAGTTAATGTTAAAGGAAGGAAAACAGAGGAAAATATTTTCAAAGAAGTAATTCTTTAGTTAGTGAAAAGAAAAATATAATCAAGCATGTTCCTAAAATTAATATATTAATGATATTTTCCAAATATTTTCTTTTAGAAAAATAAAATGGACCATTAGGAAAACACTTTGATATGGGTGTCATTCAAATAAAAGTATTGACTATGATGGTTGCATCTGCAAGCTGAACCTGCACAGCTGTATAGAGAATATTGTGTACAACTTGAAACAGCATAACATAATGCTTTGAGACCCATGTTGAAACTCAGTTGTTTTGATTTCTGTGGTATGCTTTCTAACTGGCATTCAAATCTGAATGACTTCCAGCTAGATATAAATGCAATAATGAATCCATGCTTTACTGTATACTGTGTTATTAAATATATTTTTACACTAACTGTGAAAAAAATCACAAAGCAAAGACTGCTCTCAGATACAGTGTGTAAAATCAACATCAAGGTTGAAAACTCTTTTTACATGCTGAAAGCTGAGCAGAATTTGAGCAGTATCTGTCCAAGATGTCTTTGCAGATCAGTTCTGCTACATCCATCTGGGCTCTTGATTTCCCTTCTGTCTCTGATATAAAGTATTTTAAAAATGGTCTTTGAATATAAAACTTGTTTGTATTTTTCTAAGAAGTTGCAGTTGGTTTATATCAGTTCTTCCTAAATAGGTATTTAAAAAGTACCTTAATCTGTTTGCCCCTCAATACTTGCTGTTATCTGTAGCTAAGATTAATGGTGATATCAGTAGATATTTTTCCCTGCAGCTAAAAATCAAATAATTGCTTCCACAGCATTTTTCTTCAAGTGCATAATATTAAAAGAATATTCTAGAGAAATACTTCTGTGGACAAGGGATTACTGAGAGGATCTATAACAGAACACTGTGACTGACTGGCACTGGGTAATTAATGAAATACACAGGAGGAGATTCACCTCTTTCACTGAGAGTGTCTGTCCTACAGTGGCCAAATTCTGACCTCAATTATATCTGTGTGACCTTATCTAGCACCATCTGTTCAAAAATGCATGCCTAGTTCCTTTTTGCTGTCTCAAATTTTCCGTAAATGTGCTTTGAAATACAATTAAGTATTGCAGCTATATCTGTAATTTGTTTACATTTTAGTCTTGATTTTGCTTACACTTTCTAATACTAACATACACAAACACAAGAAGCAAATCTGAAAATAATTTTCTGAGTAAGAACCATCAACCTTTTGGTTAGCATTTGCTATGGAAACTTAGTGTGGGGTTTTTGTTGTGTTGTTTTGTTTTGTTTTTTGACATGTAGTATTTTGAATCCATCATGCTTCTGATTAAAATATAGTTTTAAATGACCCTGTATTATGGGTTTCTGTTTTGGGTAGATTTGTGGATGCACCGTACTCTGTGTTTTTTTTTAATTTCTTTTTTTCTCTTTAGAACTCTTTCATGGATTTTTTACAATATACGTGTTCTCCCATTCACTGGACAGAACTGATTGAATGGTGTTTCTGTCACTTACCTCTTCAATCTTCTAGAAAAGACCCTATGCCCTCTCTCATTTTCAAAGCTACTTAGTTATACTTACCTGAATCCTCTATAAAAATCAGCATCAGCGTGAGTTCTGTCAAAATGTGTAATGTTAAAATCAGACAGTTATCCAGACCTCTGCTTCCATATTGTTTTGATGGTTTCGTGTCTTCCCCAACAGTCTTTTCCCATGTGTTACGTGTTTTCTTTTACTGTAAGGTCTCTTAGGTGTGGGTTGTCATTTCATTTTAAGTATGTATAGCGTACACCACCAGTGAGTCCTAGCTTAGCACTATGATCCTTGACAATATGTTAATGAGCATTAATATCTATAACGAGGAAAAGTACAGATGCTAATTCTAATAACCACACAGCCATTAATAGTAACTAAACAATAATAGTCATGTTACCATTGATAAATTTGCTTCTGTTGCCTCTTTTTTATCAGATTACTGAATTACTTTCTTACTTTGTAACCTCAAAATAATTATTACGTGTCACAGAACAATATGTTCTCGCACTATTATTTTGGCTTACTGTAGTGTTCTGTCTCAAAACAAGTTATGTGTAATATATTCCCTAGTTGTAATTGCTCTACTGGTCCACTGCAGTAATAAAGTTGTCACATGGAACATGTAAAGGACCACTTTACATTGTCAGAGCTGCCTTTTTTATTACAAGTCCTTGTAACTTTATGATGTCTTCATAAATGTGATCCATAGCAATAATAAAGTTGTTGGACAAATACAGCAAGTTATTGTTTTCTTCCCCTAAGTCTGAAGTTATCTTGATGTTGTTAAACGAACATACTTAAAGTTTTCAATGTTGAAGGGAAGGTAACCAGAAACTTGTATTATACAAACAATATTTTAGAAATATGGATGTGGATATCTATTTCAGGTGTTTTGAGTATGCCTGTCAAAATTTTTAAAAGGAGTCCTCATCAATTTTGGATTAACTAAGACTAGAGGGCATATCAACACTGCATGCAGCACTATGATGTTTTCAGTGTTAGCACACCCCCAAAGCAATAGGCAGTTACTTTGGGATGTAATTTACAATGTGTAAGGCTCAACTTTGAAAAGAAAATTGTCTGATGTCTGTGCATAGTGCTCTGAACAAGTTGTTTTCTTTGTAGTCTTCATCAGGACACACTAATGCCATTCTGTGTTTCCCTATGCATTAGTCTGTACAAATAGAGCCCCAAGTTTTATACCGACTTCTGTGTCTCTTACTCAAGTTTATCCACATAAACCTTGCTGAGGTGTCATAGCCCAATAGTGTTTAGTGTAAAGATGGCTGAAACATTTTGAAGGTAGATTTTAAGAATGGGACAGAGAAGTGGTAAAGAGGTAGTTCCTGCTCTGTGATGTCTGAACTGGATATATCCACAGCTTTGCAGTGTTTCCAAATCACTGAAGTGTACAAAGCAGGTCAAAGTAATTTTGAGAATCTGCTTCTGCAAGTACCAACCATTCTGTTACTGTCCTTTGCAAGTTCCGTTGGACTCTGATACTAACCACAGGGGTCATTAAGTGGGAAATACATCTTTTCTGGCTTCAGACTGACAAACGAGTTTCGAACAAAAATGCTCTTGATAGCATTTACCAACTGTATTTTAAGATGAAACAACTGAGATACAAAGCACAGAAATACAAAGTTATGAGCTACTGCTACATTTTTAAGTTCATTTTTGCCAGGAATTGACCTTCTGTACTGACTAAATCATAGGATATGATGCCTAGAGACGGGGCAAACCAGTGGTTAAGCAGCAGGTGTGAGTCTGAATTTGCTTACTTTGCAAAGACTTTGTCTCATTATTTAGGTACAATAATCTCATCCTTTACTAGTCACACAAGTGCAATACCACAGAATTCAGAGGAGACTCTGTACTTGAAACAACAGCAGATTTTTGCTTCAGGTTTCGTGTGTTTTCATTCTGTGTAAATGTTTCTCAAATTCTAGAAGTTTTTACTTGAGGAAAAGGTGGTGTTTCATGTGTTTGCTGTCATCTTTGATACTCACTTTTGAAATTATGTTGTGACCTGACTTAACCTCATCACATACTCTAGATAAACCTCGATAAAATGTATATCTTCCTATGTTTTCTTCTCTTCCAGGTTGTGATTTTACAATTGCTTTTCAGATTTAGACTTTAGAGTCACATTGAAAGGGGATGCTATGTTGTTTTTGCAGCAAAAGTAATGAATTCAGTTTGTAAATAAATAATAGTTCACCCGACCTTTCAGACTCTTAGTACTCTGGATGGCTCCACTGGCTTCATTGGAGAAGCATCTGGTAAGTGACTACTCCCTCGTCAGCAGAACTGGTTCACCTACAAGGCTACAAGGTAGTTGCCTGGAGCCCTATGTTATGCAGGGATATGGCTAGCTATCTTGGGCAGCTGATAGAGAAAAAAGGGACACATATCTAATCTTCTGACCTGGGACTTCCTTAGTCTGTAACAGCACATGTTATGGTGTATGAGACCAGAGTTACTGAGTTCATTTATGATAGTTGGTGGTCATCTTTACATTGCCTTGACTTTCATAATATATTCCTATACTTTTTCAGTATTATGTATATAATTTTTCAGAAAAGCATTTTCTAAAATACTGAAATTGTTCAAGTCCAATGTCTTTATTAGCTGTTAATTTTCCCAATAGCTTTCTAGCTACTCTTTAATTAGAAGCAAACCTAGTTTTGCTCCAAAATTTGGAATTAGATAAGCTTGTCAATCACTGTAGCAATAGCATCACTTAGACTTTACTTAAAGGAGCTGTAAGACTTGATGAAAAGCTGAATGGTGTCATACTGAAACAGGCTTCCATTCAAGCAGGTCCTAAGTTTGAGCTGCTCTGACACCAGATGCCTTTCATGTGACTCTATAAATATAGTCAAACTTTTAAATAGAAATAATGCTTTTTTTTGGATTTGAGTATAAAGAGAATCTGCAAGAATTTTCACTTAAAATACATATTTGCATAAACACTACACAATTCTTATTGAGAGGAACTATGATAACAGCTCCCCTACTATTTATCCAAACATATTTGTTGTATTATATATTCTACCATGTGTTCTTTGCATTCATATATATGAAGGAGAGCTGTGTACCTTGGGGGTTATCTGTTGAGCTATAGTCTGGATAACCATATGATACCTGGCTCTAGCTGACTATATTTCATCTGGAGATTCAAATTCAATAACAAGCTATACTAATATTGCTCTTATTTACTGGAATTACTCCATTAGGTTGTTTTTGTTAAATTTATAATAAGATGGTGTGTTGCTGCTTGAATTAACCCTTGTACTGAAAATACTGAAAATGAAAACATCTAGGCTTTGCAAATTAGGACTAATTTATCATGTCTGGCCCCCCTATAAGCAGAATTACCAGAACTGTAGTGTGAATAAATATAGTTTATATTTACAAATTTATATTTAGAGAGAGTACCATATGACATTTCAAATACATGATAATTTGCAGTAGAGTCATGGACCTAGCCTAGATCCACAGAGCTATTTTAAACTGCTGACTCATGCTTAGATTCCCAACCAACTATGTGAAACTACAGACACACTAGGAGGTAGGAATCCAAAACCCTTTGCAAGTATGGCCTGGCCTATGGCTAGTTCCTGAACCACTGACTTAAAGTGGTTTAAATCTCAAGATACTACTTTTAAATATAATCCCTTTAGCACAACACAGTGAAGTAATTGATGTGGCACTTAGAGACATGGTTTAGTGGTGAACTTGGTAGTGTTAGGTTAACAGTTTGACTTGATGATCTTAAGGCTCTTTTCCAACATAAATGATTCTATGACTCACAGGCTCTAGGTCTGCATCTTCTACTTTTGAGAAATGTGCAAAATGACCTGCAGCCTATGACTGTTTCAAGTCAGTGACCCACATGTATGTACATGTAGAGGACTCTTGTCTCCTGGTGTCCACCAGTGTCTGTGCAGCTCCAGAGCATCACTAGAGAAGACATATGAAGACTTGAGATTTAGTGTGGCTGTACAAGTCATTAAGGCAGAGCAGCGCCAGAGCATCACTAGAGAAGACATATGAAGACTTGAGATTTAGTGTGGCTGTACAAGTCATTAAGGCAGAGCAGCGCACATTACAGAAGTCAGAGAATGGGTCATAGATGACTGAAGTACCTCCACCCTCCTTCTTAAGAGCCTACTATTCTTCATTTCTATCAACCAAAGTCATCTTAAACAAACTTCTTTGAGGTACTTTTCCTTTTCTATTGTGCAGATATTTCTTTTCTATGTCTATTTTAAACAATATAGTCTCAATGAAAAAAAATTATCTAACGATCTTTTGTACATGTTAAAGAATTGCATGTATTGCTATTGAAATATAATTATAATAGGCAAAATTAACTGGTAAGGTATAGTTTCTTCAAGAAAACTTCCACATAACAACTGAAATGTTTTTGAAAACATACCCATTTAATGTATTTTCATCGAACCACATGTTAAAGAGAATCTGAATGCAGGGAAGAGAAGCAGGTAATCATTAGGAGTCGCTCTTGCCCTGTATTATAACAAACTGAAATAAATGTAATGGATTTTTACATATAATTTTTTTTTCCTTTCTTTCTCAAATGGTAAGAATTTCCTATAAACGGTGAATCTGAAATTTCATCTTAATCCGTACGTTACACATTATTTAATGAAATTTTGTCCAAAAGGTCTGTCCCAGCAATTTTTATTTAAGATTAAACTGCTTAAAGGCTTTGAGACAAAATATATCATATTATAGGTTTAGAAATTTATTTTAGCATTTGTTAATTTCAGTAATCCTTGAATTAGAAATATGATCATGGCTAGGTAATGCATCACCTGGGAGCTACTAACCCTAATCAGTAAAACCATTGTGGCAACAGATATGGTTGTCATCTGAGCTGACTGAAACTGTGCTATCGCTTCTCTCCAACTCAATTTCTAAACTTGTATATTTTGGTTTATTCAGTGTTTTTATTAGTGTTTGCTCTGATCAAGAATGTGTTCTAATTGTGTATAATATCCATTAAAGTGTGCATATGTAATATGCCTTGCATATATTCTAATAGTGCATAATATACATTCTGATAATGTATCAGATGTGCAAGTTGCATTTACTATACACAAAAATAAGTGTGCAGAATCAGCGACTGCTTTATTTTCTAATACTGGGAAAAACATCCAGTCCTTTGTTAAAAATGGCTCCATCAATGTATGGTAATGATGGGCTGTTTTCTCAGGCGCTTACTCTAGCAAAGGATTAAACAAGTGCTGGTGCCGAATCAGTTTATGATGTTTATTACCTCAGCAGTGTCAGTTTTCTTTCTTGTATGTATTCAAAGATCAACTTACTGTTTTTATCAGTCCATTTTTTCTGTAATTTCCCTGTAGTGATGTGTGTACTGCTGTACTCTCTGTGACATACCTATTTCTGCACAAGTATGTGAAAATACAAGAGACTAAGCCTGTTCAGTATTTTGATATATAATCTGGAATATTAATCAGATATTAAATAGATCAGAAAATATGTAATGAGTAAGTCTATAGTTTTGAAAATTTAGCATGTTTTTTTTCCTGCAATTTATTTTTTGTTCATTAAAAGATATTCCGACAGAATTGTCATCCTTAACTAGTATTTAGTCCTAGAACTATACAAGCATTAGTTATAAGCAGTGACTGCCTGTGTTTAGAGAACTTACATTCATTAACTTTGTACATACTTGGCTTTGAAGTAGCAAATACAGACTCCCGCTAGTCTACAGACAGTATGAAATTATGATTCTATCTACAGTCTATAAGAACTAGCAGATGAAAAAACATGTTATTTCAGTGTCTCACTCATAAAAATGGGTTTCAGTCAGGGAGAAAACCAGATTACAAATAAATCCATGTAATAAACGTAATACCTAGAAGCTGAAAAATATATCTAAAAGGTATAATAAAATTCCCTTGAAAACCAGATGGGACATGGAACTTCCTCTCTATTTGACATTGTGAGGTATGTGTGGACTTTCAAGAAGCATTTTTCATTGTTTAACTTGTGAAACATAAGCAATATCTGGTTCCATACATGGTATGTATTTGCCTGCGTTCCGATTATTTTAAACTAGCAAGAATGAACCCAGCTGAGGAAGTATGCTGCTGAAAATGACCCTTGATCAGCAAGTGACTTTGTAATTAGGTACACAGCTGCATCAGCTGCATTTGGCTTTATTGTCCACTACTATTCTAGAGGGCAATAAAAGATGGTTAATATCAAAATGCACACAAGCAAACAGACTTTGAAGCCAAAAAAATTAGAAATTATAGGTTTCCATTTAATTGTACCCTAATGTCTGTGTGTGTCGACTTAAAATGAAGGACAATTTGATAGCCTTCTATGATGTGGCTACGAAACTAATGGACAGGAGTAGAGCAGTTGACATCATCTGCCTGGATTTGTGCAAAGCTTTCGACACTGTCCCATATGACATCCTTGTCTCTGAGTTGGAGAGATGTTAATTTGATAGGTGGACCACTTGGTGGATGAAGAACTGGCTGGCTGGCTGCATGCAAAGAGTTGGGGTCAATGGCTTAATGTCCAGCTGGAGACCAGTAACGAGTGGTGTCCCTCAGGGACTGGTGTTAGAATGGATCTTCTTCAACATCTTTGGCGGTGACATGGGCAGTGGGATTGAGTGCGCCCTCAGCAACTTTGCCAATGACACCAAGCTCTGTGGCTCGGTTGATGCGTTGGAGGGAAGGAATGCCGCTTGTGAGGTGGGCTGATGCAAAATAAAAGGAACATGACCAGCAGGTCAAAAGAGCTGATCCTGCCCCTCTACTCTGCTCTCCTGAAACCTCACTTGGAGTGTTGTATGCAGTTCTGGTGTCCTCAACATAAAAAGGACATGGAACTGTTGGAACAAGTCCAGAGGAGGGCCGTAAGGATGATC
>JASSUY010016240.1:11166-40953 GCA_032466535.1 Forpus xanthops | reverse complement strand
AAAAATCCAAAACACAGTGCTACACCAGCTACTGCTTAAAGAAAAATGACTGCTGCTGCTGAACCCATGACAGCTTCCCATGAGACCCACGACAGGTCAGATTTGCCCCCAGAAAGACTGCATTAATGAGAGCAGAAAAACCCAGGTCCCAGTGCCAAATATCTCTCTTCAGAGCTTGGAAGTGCACTTGCAACATTTATTTGGGATCATCTGCAATAATTTATCTGGGAAGTTTTTCATTGCACAAGATAGAACTTATCTAATCTTAAAATGGGAGTAGACAAACTTCCATTTTATTCTAATACTTATGGAGAAACCTCAAGACTCTCCTCCTCTTGAGGGAGTTTATGGACATATGCAACATAGTAGCAGGTCCCAAGAATAAATATTGCACACATGGAGTGAAATCAAAACCAAACAAAACAATCTACCCAATGTAGAGCCCAGTGAGTTCAACCAGCTTTAAACCCAAGACCTAAAAAAAAAAAAAAAAAAAAGAGCCGTTTGCCTTTTTGGTCCTTTTAAATTAAGACACCACTGAGGACTACCATGGGAGAGAGAGAGGTCCCTAGTAGGGACACACAGTAAAGAAGACAGTACTTGTTTTGTCATATGATTTTGAATGGCATGCATGCCAAGTGAGAAGACCAAGAAGATTAGTGGAATTAACCAATTGCTCTTCTCAACACAACAAAACTGGGCAAGCATCTCCCTGTTTGGTGATAAGCCTCCCAGAGACAGGAAAACAGGATTAGTGGGAGGAGGTAGCACTGTGTTGGCAGGACTCCTGCCAAGACCTAGGGCAGGAGACGAAGTGTGTGCAGGACATCTGATCCAGAAGCTTCTCAGGATGCTTCTTTCCACATTCACAGCAGCAGGCTGCTCTCACAGCCTCCATTGCACCAGGATGTCCTAGTCTTTGTGTGTGCTGCTAACACTTTCACTATTTCCAGGGGAAAAGCTGGCAAACATACAAAACTCCAAGACCTACTCTGCATGTGTAAATGATTTCAATATGTACTGTAGAGAAAGAAACCAAGCATTTTGCAATGTTTAATTTATTGACCTTATTTCCACTAGGAACAGGTATGAAACCAATCATCATTTGATTCATTTTGCCTGTTTCTATCAGTCCCCCAACACACGGTGCAAAATTCCAGGTAGCGTGCAAAGGTGACTCTAATTACTTGGCAGCATAATCCCACAATCTGTCCTGCCATGCAGCCTTCCCTCATGGCCCAGCTGGGGTCATACCCAGCCACCAGCCCAGAGAAATCATCCTCTGTCGAACATCTGCAGCCTAAGGCTGCAGGTTTTACAGGAATATTGTGTGGATGCAATGAGGGATTTCCACCAGCTATACTGCGGCAAAGCAGATAGGAAGCCTGCTCTGGTGAGTAGTAGAGAAATTCAGGGGGGAGCTTCTCCTTAGGCTGGACCTGGCCGTAGGAATAATTAGGTTATATATTCCTGAAGTGGTGTTTTGTTTTTTTTTCTTATTAATATAAAGAAAATGTTAATACCTGTTAGTGGGACTTGCCCATGCTCCTGCATGCTTTCCTAGAATGGAGGAAGGAAAGCATTCACACAATCTAACCTCAGACACAATGCTGCTGCAGTCTGCACCAGAAGGATTGCCTGCACCCTTGGCTCACCAGATGGCTTCTGTTTCACAGCAATTCCTAACAAAAATGCTTTAAACTGACCCATCAATATGCTTATATCTATTGGGTTGTCTAGACCATGGGGAGACTGGACTCTTTGCCTGGCACCTATATTATTCCCAAACTGGTTAATCTTCCTGCAGACATGCACCAGACAGTCTGCTGTGGGCATCATCACAGATGCAACCCCTGGAAAGACTGAGATGAGAGATACTTCTCACCATGAGCATTAAAATACCATGAACACAGCAAATCAGGAGCAAGAGAGGTCAAAATAAGGCAAAGTATGTGGGGAGCGTGAGGAGAGGGTCTTATCATGGTCACTTCAGGTAGTCAGGTCCAGAAAGACTTGGACCTCTTGGAGGAAGTCCAGAGGAGGCCAAGAAGATGCTCAGAAGGCTGGAGCATGTCTCCTATGGAGACAGGCTGAGAGAGCTGGGGTTGTTCAGCCTGGGAAATAGAAGGCTCCAGAGGGACCTTAGAACAGGTTGCAGTACCTAAAGGCACTGAAAGGCTGGAGCACCTCTCGTGTGGAGACAGGTTGAGAAAGTACTAGTCCTAGATAGCAATGCAAGGGCCTTCCTGCTACAGCATGTCTTTCCAGCAAGGCAAAGTCAGTGAGAACAGGAAGGTACATCACAAAAGGTGTTTTCAAAAAGCTTCCTGCAATCCAACCAGGGCTTGCTGAATTACTTACTGCAAAACCATCTTCCAGTGCTTTTCCCCCTCTCTTTTATGGTCAGAAGCTACAGTATAAATGTTTAATGAGAGTAGTAACTTTCCTATATAATTCTTTTCCTAGAGGATGCTTCTTTGTTAAGACAAAATCTTACGTCATCTTCTAAAGGCAAATAACAGCAAACCAACAATTATTTGAAGCTGCTGATGTCATCTACTATAATCTTCTCTTTTCACTTTTAAAGAGCCATTTTCTCTCTACAACAATTAATTTCCTAGCATTACAGGTTAGCACAAATACTATCCAAATGCAGATAATTTTACAAGCAAGACTCACAGGTAAGCTAACATTAACATGTCACCCTGTTGACACCGCAAAATCAGTTTTTCAAAAATTGTCCAGCAAACAACATCAAATGTCACAGAGTTAAGTATCACACAGAAAGATAGAAGCTATCCCGACACAGAGAGCTTGTACTTCAACAGCTGGGAATTGAAGCTCTTTTTCATATCAGAGTTTCAGTGCTCAGTTCTGCTAGTGAGAAAACTCTTCCCAAAACCTTTTCTGTGTTACTCTTCACTGTCAGTCCAAAATATATTAGCAATGAATAAAAGATGCTACAGACAAGGTCAAGTGACAGGTCAATTTGGAATCGGAGCAGTCACACATCATTCTTCTGTACTTGACCTCTAAATCCCACTGTTATACAACAAAATCATCTATTCAAGACACGGGCTGAGCTCAGTAGAAATTATAACCTATCTGCACCTTCCAACTCCCCTGGGAGCACAGGTTAACTGTAAAAATTCCCCTTTGTTGCCCTTGAAGTCTCAGTATACAATTACCCCAGCACCACATGCTGTACAATGTGAGAGGAGGATGCCAGGGAGGACCTGCTGTGGGTTTCTGGCAAACCAACCCATCAGAAATCAAAAAATGCAGCAGTCTGGAGAAACTGTCACTGCTTTGGTTGTTGGGTTTTTTAGCTGATTCTGATAGTAAAGATATGCAAGCTACATTCATACAAATCACAGAATTGTTTGTGTTGGAAGGGACCTTAATGGTCATCTCATTGCAAACCCCTTGTCACAGGCAGGGATGCCTTCCACTAGACCCAGTTGCCCAAAACTTCATTCAAAATGCCCATACCTCTACAACTTCCATTCAATTTGGGTAAATTTTCTTCAGAAGTAAATGTAGCTATATTAGAAAGAGGCGTCCTAGTGATCTGGGAGCATTAATGGAGATACGTAGCTTTCTGACAGATGCTGCTTGTGGTAAAAACTTTTTTATCTACTAAATGATCTGTTATAATAACCGCTTTGAATAAGAAAATAAAACAAGCTGCTGAAGCATTAGCTGTAACTTTACAATCAATAATAAGCTATGTTTGCTTGGGACTTGATCCAGCACTCTGTTTTTCTTTTTTATCCAAATGCATTTGACTGGCAGGCAGATACCAAAAGGCAGGCAAAAGAGCTTGCTGAGCGTGATTGTCTATTAATGATTTCAGATTCTATTTAAGTAAAGCCATCTCAGACAACACTAGAAGGTATCTTCTCCAGCAATGCAGTTATCTTCCTTAAGAAGTTCCTGTTGTCCTAGGCTCCTCCTCAGGAAGGGGGAGGTCTGTGTGCAGCTCTCCTGTTGCAGGCATGGTTGGCTGCTCTCCTATCACTGCACTGCCCTGTGATGTTCCAGCCCCGCACGGGAGGGTACAATCACGAGTCACAGCTGAAGTACTGAGGTGTTAGGTTTTGTAATTCCTGACACAGCTTGGCATACTGTTGGTGTGTTTGTTTCTAGAGGGAGACTTTGCTTCGCAGCCTGCTTCAACCACAATGGATCACACAGGTACATGTTCTTGCTTTTTCCTACTTCTCTCTTTTACCATTCTTTTTTTTTTTTTTTTTACCTGCCCCTTAACTTCAGCAGGAGAGGGCATTGCTCCTATTCCTCAGTAGTTATCTCCAATCCTTGTCAATGAGACAGCAGGGACACATTGGTCTGAACAGCCAGATGAGCCGTGCTTCCAGGGACAGAGCAATCACCCCACTTTCAGGGAGCATTAACCTAGCTCTGTGTAAGGCATGATCATTGCAAAGGACCTGCCAAAGTGCCTTAAAAGCATAATCTCCCTGAACTGTAAATGGCATTTCTGCTTCTAAGTTGCCCTAGGGATTGTAAGAGTGTCACTGAGGGTGTTCTGCAAGACAGCACTACAGGATAAGAGACAGGAACTTGATAACATCAACAGGGATCTAAAGCTAAACAAAGTTTACATTAAAACCGCTGAAGAAACAGGTGCTTTCTCCTCAGGCTTCCATTTTCCTGCATTATTACCTGTCTTCCCTGCTGTGTATGCTGGTGGGGGAACACTGGGAGCATTTGGCCCTGGCCTGCAGGCCCACTGGAGACTGTGCTTGGAACCAGGTAACTGCTTCCCAGACTCCCTTATGCTTCTGAGCCTCCTCATCACCTTCTGCAGCTCAACCACCCACTGCAGGATATCCTCCACCTGGGCACACCATCTGCAGGCAGGCCTGTGCCTGTCCCTGACCAGGAGAAGGGTCTTGGCCCTTCCTACAGCTTGAAGTCCGCACTGCAGCCTCTCTCTGCAGCACCTGCATCTGCACAGAGGCATCAGCCACCGCCAGGGTGATGGTTCAGCTTCCCCAGCTGGAGCTGCAGCCTTTGCTCTCAGATGAGTTTCACCAGCCTGCCTTAAGAGTCAAGGTAGGATGAGTGCCACTGATGGTTACAGAATGGTGCCCAGCTGATGGCTTATAGGGATATCAAGTTCCTCCATTCAGTCAGTGGAATGTCCCTCTGAAGAGGCACCCTCTTGCACTAACTGCTGCGCCAGGCCCTGGCTGCCTGTCTTGGTCATGGTGCTCTTGGTTGCAGAGCTCCTGAGGCTGACTCTGAAGGGCTGAGGGGTGGCCACTGTTACTCCTGGCCCTGCTCAACCCTCCTCAGCCACTCTTGTGTGAGCTGCCCAATTCTGGTGCGTCTCAGTTCTTTCCTTGGGCTTCCCTGACTCAAGATATCCCCTGTGTGTCACGATCCCCTAGTCCACTGGGAACACACCTAAACTGGAGCTGATCACCCCAATAAGCAACTGTTAATGGTGGCTACACCACACTTAGATCTGCAGCAGTTACTCCTAGTCCTGCCCATGTCTTGGCAGCTGCTCAGTGGTCAGACTAGGTAGTAAGAAAGCCCACTGTTGCTTCCCACCCTAAAACAAGCAGCATCAATAAGTGATTGACAGCAAACAGAGAAAGAAGTCTTCATACATTATGATTCAGTTTTTCTTTTGTTGACTACAGTTTGCTGTCAATCATTTACAGCTTTTATTTGTTTGAGGTAAGGAAAAAGGTTGCCGTCTCCTTCTTCCCTAGTGAGCTGTCTGTTTTCTCGCGTGCACTTTCTACCCAAGGTATTTAAATGTTCTCATCTTGTACTTAACAGAAATATATAATAAACCTCCCAATTACCTTCTACCCTTTTAAATGTCAAACCAATCAAAAGGTTGAAAGGGGAAAATTAAAGCCTATTTTCAGAAGAGCACTCTTACTAATGTACTACTGACCTTCAAGAGAAGACTAAGATAACGCAGCTTTTTTCAGTACCTTTCCAGCCCATAGGACAAATTCAGAAGCATGGGATCTGCTGCAAAAATCACAGAATCATAGAATAGTTAGGGTTAGAAAGGACCTAAAGATCACCTAGTTCCAACCCCCCTGCCATGGGCAGGGACACCTCCCACTAAACCATGTCACCCAAGGATATGTCCAATCTGGCTGCAGAAATGAAGATAAAAGTCAAGAAATGTGTCACATGCAGATAAGCCTCTTATAGACAATGAGGCAGTGACCTTCTCCCAGAACACACTTCAACTTAGAATGAGCTATTTAAAAAGCCTATTCCTCAGCTATGTGCCTCCTGGAGAATTAAACGTGAGCAGTTGTTTTTTCAAAAGGGCAAGTTTTGCTTCACAAAGAATATGCAGCCTCATTAAGCCCTTTCTGTGTCTTTTGCATGAGACTACAAGCATTTTGAGGTGGGGATGGGCATTATCCACCTGGAAAAAATGCACTGTGCTATCCCAAGGAGGGCCTGAGCTCCCTGCAGCCTGAAGCGCATGGTCTCCCCTGTCCTTGGAGAGGCCACAAATGGGTTCCATCCGCCACAGAGAGCATCACACAGCCCTGTAAATTTACACAAACCTGAAGAGATTTTGGTTTCTCTGCTGCCTTGGGTCCTGAAATTTATTAATATGGCACTATATGTCTTCAAGAATAGCACCTGCCAAGTCCATTCCCACTCTCTAAACCCACATTATAAATGCCAGGAGAACATCCTGAACTCTGATGACCAGAGGTCATGGCAGTCATGAGGGCTGCTAGGAAGAAAAATGTATTTTCCTCCCCCAGTCCCAGCAGAAACGTCCAAATACACCACAGCTACTGTTCTGTCAGACTGCCACTCCAAACAATCCAGAGTATGTTTATCAGAGTGATCACAATTTCTGCACTGGCTGTTAACACAGTTAACAAAGGGATGGTTCAGTGGTTTATAGCTCGAGGTCTAATAGTGGTAGTAACAAGAAGGGCCTTTGTTAAGACAGTTTATTCCACTACAGCACAATAAATCTATGATTACTTTTATATTCAGATAACAGAGAAAAACAATTTCCAGTTACTATAAATCTTCTGAGGCTGAAACAGTACTGCCAAGTTACTTATTTTCTTGTTTGCTGCCTCTTGAGCATTTCTTAAATGGGGCTGTTGTTAGCAATTTAGCTTCTCAAGATACAGTACAGTTATCAACCCTGTCACAGAGGAAGCGTGTATAAGATCACACTGGATGCAGAGCAGGCAATCTGGGCTGCATGCAGAGGACTCCTCCATCCTGCTTCACCACCACACCCTGGACAGCCTTCACCAGTCTTGCAGATCACCAGCATTGGAGCCTCCTTCCATGGGACATGGACACCAGCCATCTGAATTGGCCAGAGATACCTGCAGGTACCAAGTGATTCCCTGTGTGTTACTGAGAGCTCTGTGCCCACTGTGCACTGGGTATGAAAGAGTGGGAAAGCTGTTTACATAAACATTATCACAATTTAGTTTGCACTGTCTTACAAAACGGCTGGGAAGAAATTAGATGAGTTTCTGTGAAGGAAGCAATAGCAAAGAAGTACACAAAAGACAGGAACAAGTATAGTACTGGGACAAATCTCATGTGGATATGAATTAGTCATGAATTCATTTAGACTGGAAACAACAAGAAAGCCACCAGATCTCACAGGAGAGGAACTCTGTTTCCTAACACAGCATGGGATCTTGGCATCAAACTGCTGAGTGGCCAAGGTTGTCAAGCTCACATCCACAGCTCCGCAATGGGACAGCAGAGATGTTGGAGCAAGAAATGAAAGCTTATGTCGCAAGTCTAAAGGTGTCCAATACACTGAAGAACACACTAGAAGTTGTTACGTGCCTTAATTGTCTTGTTTCTGCACAAAGTTATTTAATCAAATGCTTCAGGGTTTCTATTTGCTGTCAGAAGGCACCTGAGACAACTTTTCTTTTAGGTATGCATCCTTTGCTTTCTTTTCATCTTAGAAGGCAGCCAGCATTAAGGTGAGATTGAACACAACAAACATTGTGTGCTCAGCACTAGGAAAACCTGAGGAAGCTGCTGTTTTGCTCAGCTAGTCATCACCAGAGATCACCAGGAGAGCGCCTGTTTGGTAAATACCCTCCTACATGGAAAAGTGCCCCATCTTCATGCATGATTTTTACCAGTGTACCCTATCACTGCAAGAGCTGGAACTCCTGCCCCGAGTGTGAAGTACCAAAGAGAGATGGAGGAAGCAGCCTAGAACAAAAGGCAAAGGAGGACCTGTTTGCCAGGAGAGGGTGAAAATCCCAGAACTTCCACATCCAGCTCTTTCAGCAGAAGAGAAGGCATGGCAGAACAAAGGGAGAGCCTCTACACTGAAGCAGCTGTTTCTTCTCTGAGCAGATCCTCCCTGATTCTTTGATCCAGAAAGCACCCAGGAGCACACAGGGAGAGGCCAGAAACAGCAGAAAGCAGCTCCTCATGCCCACAATGTAGTCCCAGTGGGGAAGAAAAAGACAGAGAGATGGAAACCACAGTGCTGAGGGATGACACATTTAAGGAAGGAGCTGCTTGGAGACAGCAGGAGGAAAGGATGACCCAGCATCACCCCAACACCTTGCTGAGGCAATGTGCAAAATACAAATGCCAGTTATAGAGTCAAACCCACTCACAGCATGTGTGGTGTGGAGATGGAGACTTCTCCAGGCAGGCAGCAGAAGGTGTAAATGCATACACAGGTACGCTGCAGCAGCACTTGAGTCAAGACAACACCCAGGGTAGGTGAGGACTATGCAGGTTCTATAACAATCCCTCAGCTTCATGTTTCTCAGATACCAAGCACTGCTGTCTCACACACCCTATTAAGAATTGCCCTGCATTAATTTTAAAATCCCTGCTTTTCTGCCATTAGTGCTGGAAAAATTCAAAAGAGCAAACTCACAAAGAAATATCCTCAAAACAGAGGCAGTGCCAGCAGACAGAGCACAGCAGCCTCTGATCAGGCAGTACAGTACTATGACACACATGCTCTAGGGTAGCTCTCTGCCAAACCTCCTTCACAGGTCTGTTCAGATGGGTCGTGCCAGTGTTGGAGCACGGCTGCCATCAGAGGACCACTAGTGCCACCTGCAGAGCAGCCCTCAGTCACACACCAGCGCACAGTACCCTCGTGGCACCAACCCTGTCCTGAAGCAATGGCTCACCACCAGTGTGGGCTTGCAATAGGGTTTAGCACTGTCCTTAACCCCGGCAGTAAGTGCTCAGGGCTTAACTGGAGTCAAATTTGAACTCCCTAACAGAGACCAGAAGTCCAGACACATCACTGTCCTCCAACCTTCTATCTCTGCAAAGAGGCATTTAAACATCCCAGGTGTTTTCCGTGTTCTTTGGGATTGATGGGAAGCTCCTCTTTGCAGCTGTGTGCACTCATGCCATGCAAATTCAAAATGAGAAGATTGTAAGGAGCCACCCCCTATACAAGAGACAGTCATTTGACCTAAGACTGGCACAGGTCCTCCAACAACCTTTTGCTTCAACTTCTCCAGGCAGCTCCAGAGCTTCTGCACATGTGTATTCACCTGCAGAGCCCTCTGTTCTCAAAACTGTTCATAAAGCTCAAGTCCAAAGAAGCTGTGGCAGCTCCATGCCTGGAAGCATTCAAGGCCAGTTGCAATAGGACAAGGTAGCGGTTTTAAACTAAAAGAGGAGAGTTTCAGGCTGGATGCAAAGAAGAAATTCCTTACAATGAGGGTGGCAAAACACTGGCAAAGGTTGCTCAGAGACATAGTGGATGCCCCATCTCTGGAGACATTCAAGGCCAGGTTGAATGTGGTTCTGGGCAACCTGCTCTAGTTGAAGATGTTCCTGCTCATAGCAGGGTGGTTGGACTAGATGAGCTTTGAAGGGCCCCTTTGAACCCAAACTGTTCAGTGATAACTACTGCTGCAGAATGGAAAGACCAGGTAATGAAATCCTCTTCTGTCTAATGAAGACAAGTCTGTGAAGCACCAACTGCTTGAAGATAAACCAGAAATGTTTAAGTCACACAAGGCACCTATTTTTAATAACCAGGACAACTTGAAATAGAAAAGTTATTTCTCCATTTTTTTGTTTCTTCAGAACACATCTGGATATCTTTCAGGAAAGGTGCTTTACACACAAGTTACCAGGGTCTACACAGAGAATAAAATTCAATTCACTGTGATTGCAGGGTGGTCACATTAAACAATCTAATTTCACACACAGACATTGAACTTTACTAGTCTGAAAAATGTATTTGTTACCTCCTAGTACTTCTAGGTAACAGGAACCCACAAAAAAAGAAAAATAATAAATCATCCAAACCCCTTACTGGTAGTAGACTGCAGCTCACACCATTAGCACTTGCAGATGTAGTTTGTGTTGCAAAGTCCTCTGCTAACTTCTCAGTGCCATTGCATACATTTTCCTGGGGGACCAAACAAGCTCACAAACAGCAGAAACATGGGAAACAGTCTCCATCTTGCTTCTGCCCCCTGGAGCCAAGACTGAAGGGGTGTAAACCCAGCATAAATGGCATGTCTACAAACCAAGCACATCCACAAGGACCCTCCAGTAGTGCAGATCTCCTGGAGCGTAACTACACAGACCCTCAACTACTGGTCAAAGGAAGGCTAATTTCAAATAAAGGATTTCAGCTTTATTACTACTGCTTTTTAATGATCCATTAACCGCACTAAGAACAATACAGAAATGTTTACTAAAGAGTTTGTGAACTATTTAATTACTTCCTAGGGTATGTAGCTCTTCAATTCATTTGTGGATTGTTCTTCCTTTAGGCTTCATCTAGGTTTGTGTCAACATAGTAGCCAAACTATGTTATCCCATACAGTTTTGAGATTTCTAACATAGAAAACAGAACTCATTCCCAGGGTGGTGTGTGTGTCCCAAGGCTGGCACCGTGCAAGGAACTCCAACATCCACAGAGCAGGCTACACAACGGGAGCACTGGCCACAGACCGGCTCCCCTGCCCATAACCTGCTCCCAGAGCCAGGATGTGAATGCCAGAAGTCCTTGAATCATCATACACCCTCCCACCCTGTCCCATCCACTAATGTTTCAGCCAGAGGCCTGTGATTGGCAATGCGCCCATACCCCCTCCAACAAGACATTTGTTTCCTGTAACCCTGATCAAGTGACAACCAGCAGTGGCAACAGACGTTTCTGGGTCATAAAGGCCACATCCAACTCAGTTTGGGGATGATGGATAACAACATAATAGCCAAGGGCTAATCTGAGTCATCTGAGCTAAAAGCACACCCTCATTTCCCACCCAACCACACTGCTGGTCAAGGTCTGATTCAAGCTAGGCTTCTTGCTCACATGCAACCTTTTAGACATACACTGTTGACCAAGTCCAGGACTAAGTCTGGGTCCAGCTATACCTCGACTGGTCTCTGAGAAAGAGTTTACAACACAAGAGGGTCCTTTCTGAACCTCTTGACTCAACAGGAGGGGCTCCCCACCAGTTTAGCCTGACCTTACCCTCTGTGCAGTAAAAATCCAAGTGCACCTCTAAATCAGGCACCACCCTGGTCAGAGAACAGCACAGGAATGAAGATAGAAGATTCAGTAAACGTGGGGTGGGGGGTTGTCATGGTTTAAGCCATAAATCAGCCATGCAGTTTTCTCTCTCACTCACACCCCCCTCTTTCTTCCCCTGTCCTGGGGGGATAGGAAGGAGAATCGAAAGAATGCAACTCCCACAGGTTGAGATAAGAACAGTTTAGTAACTAAGGTATAACATAAATCACTACTGTTACCACCAATAATAATAATGACAAGGTAAATACAAGGTGTCGTGGTTTAAAGCCCTCATGCCACGCAGTTTTGCTCTCTCACTCACTTCCCCCTCTTTCTTCTCCCCACTCCCGGAGGAATGGGAAGGAGAATCGAAAGAATGCAACTCCCACAGTTTGAGATAAGAACAGTTCAGTAACTAAGGTATAACACAAATCGCTACTGCTACCACCGATAACAATACTAATGACAAGAGAAATACAAGGAAAGAGAGTACAATTGCTCATCCAGCCCCACCAAGCAGTGCACCCCCATCACCTGATACTAAGCCTGATCACACATTGCTCCCACCATCCTTCTGGGTCTCTGCTCCCCGTTTTACATCCTGGGCGTGACGTGCTGTGGTATGGAATATCTCTTTGGTCATTTTGGGTCAGGTCTCTGCTTCCTCCTGGCTCCCTCTCCTCCCCGGCAGAGCATGAGGCTCAGAAAGTCCTTGGCCAGCCTAAATATTCTAAGCCATAACTATAAACACTGGTGTTACCAACGCTGTTCCCATGACGAAAATCAAAAACATGGTGCTGCACCAGCTACTATGAAAGAGAAAAATGACTGCTGCTGTTGAACACAGGACACAAGGAAAGAACACAACAGCTCACCACCTATACCCAGCCTGACCAAGCAGTGCACCACCACCACCACTCCCCTTCCAGGTCTCTGCTCTCTGTTTTTACATCCTGGGCATGATGTGCTGTGGTATGGAATATCTCTTCGGTCAGTTTGGGTCAGGTGTCCTGTCTCTGCTTCTTCCCGGCTTCCACCCCTTCCTGGCAGAATATGAGGCTCAGAAAGTCCTTGGCCAGCCTAAACTTTACCAAGCAGTAACTGAAAACGCTGGTGTTATCAGCACTGCTCCCAGGCCCAAAATCAAAAACACAGTGCCACACCAGCTACCAAGAAGGAGAAAAATGACTTGCTGCTGAACCCATGACAGGGGAATAGACATGTTCCTTTTACCATCTTGTTTTTCTTGCTCTCCTCTGTAGTGATGGAGGATATATTTAAATTAGGTATCAGGAAGAAGTTCTCCCCTGTGAGGGTGGTGAGGCACTGGCATAGGTTGCCCAGAGAAGTTGCAGCTGCCCCATCCCTGGCAGTGTTAAAGCCCAGGTTGGATGGGACTTGGAGCAACCTGGTCTAGTGGAAGGGGTCTGGAACTGGATGATCTTTAAAGTCTTTTCTAGCCCAAACCATTCCACAATTCTATGATGATTCTATAATACAGTAAGTATAAACTCAACATTAGCAGATTGAAGGTATCTTTATCCCCAGGGACCCATTTGGAGTTAATGTAACCATCAGTATAAGCCAGAAATCAGGAGTAATTGACATTTTGCAAATCCACTTGGATTTCCTCCTCTGAGTGAGGCAATCTAATGCACTCCTTTTGCATCACATCAGTGCTTCTGTAAAGTTGGTCCACGTGCTTTCAACAAACCACTTTGTAACACTTAGATGCTGGAAGCCTCATTAATATATCTTCTGAAGGCTTAAACTCAGTCTGCCAATGCAAGAGCCAGGTGGATTTTTTGACCATCACTGTCTGACGGAGGGCCAAGCAAAGCTCCATCAGCACGCCTGTCATGCTCATCCCTCCTGCCCAAACTAAGCCGGTGGGTTGAATACAACCTGTGTAAGAAATTTTTCAGAAGTGACAGGGTTTCTTTAATCCCTATTGATTTGCTGTGAAACAGGATGCATCAGAATAGCTTATGTGGAAAAGTGGATTATTTCCCCAAATCTCTCCTGCCCTTCAGTTAAATCTGGAGGGAGGGGAAGAAAAAGAAAAAACCCAACAAAATCATTCAGCCTTTTTTCTTAAAGAAAGAAAGTTTTCAACCCATACAGCTTTGAAACAGTTTCAGACCCTTTTCTAAAGTGAAATTGTTGACTCATCACTCACTGCCTGGCTGGGCCATGAGGAGAAGAAAAGAAATTAATCACTTCAAATCCTACCAGTGCACTGCTTGGGCAGGTCACGCAGTGTCTCTGCGGGGCCATAGTGGGTTGGACGGGGAGTAGGCACCTCATCCAAGCTTTGCTAGAGCCCTGCTGCCTTTCCAGTCATCATGACTTAGTTTCCCTACCTGACAGCATATTTGATGAGCTCATCTCCTTGCCAAGGGCATGCTGGGCTCTGCAGCTTAACCATGTCCCACAGAAAAGATTTTCCTTCTGTAACCATACAGCACATTTTACCTCACGGCAAAGGAAATAATAAAATGCAAGTTTGAATATTGCAGTCTCCAGAAAAGCGATACTTTGCTGATATGCTGTACAAGGACATCTCAAGACCCACATGGTCCAGCAGATGTTAGTCTCCAGTGAGGCTGTCCAGGGGAACAATGGTGCTCCATGCCAACAATTTTCCTGCAGCCAGACACTGCATACATGCTGCTTGTTGACCCTAGCACTAGGCAGAGCAAGAGCTTTGTGCCCAGGGACATTGATCAGGCCTGAGGGGACATGCACATCTCAGAACTGAAGCAGTTATTAAGCTCTGTCTCTACGAAAGCAGCAAGATGGGTTCCTGTGTTTGTCTTCCCCAGAAACGGCTGAGGACTTAAAGGCTTTAACTGATCCCTTGAGGCACCTGCTGGAGATCAGCTGAATCACAGGGCTGGTGAGGATCCCCAGACACTCTCCTGCTCAGTCTGTCCCAACCCAGCAGCACAGAAAACTGCCTCCCTCTCCTAAGGAAGAATCCAGAGCCACAACATTGAAGTCCCAGCTCCTGTGATTAGACTGCAATTTCTGCTTAGATAAATTGTGGGTAAAGAATTCCAGGGGGAAAAGCATGGAAACCCATCCAGCCAGTGAGGCAACCAGAGAGTAGCACCTTAGAAAAACAGGAATAGAAGGGAAGTGAAAACCTCCATCTTTAAGGCTTCTTGGGCCCAGGTGAAGACTGACTCATCTGTTCCATAAGCCTCAGACATCTCCAAGCCATCCTGCCCTGTTTCATCTGAGCAGTTCAGTAAAGATGCTTCAGTCACCCCTCAAGCACATCCCACATCCCCAGCTAGCAGCTCTGGCAGAAAAACTGGTGAAGATCAAACCCAAGACCCTGCAATCTGGCAGTTACACCCCACACTACACACCACACAAGTTTTCCAGCTGGAACAACAAACTATATCCAAATGATGGGAAGTATTCCCCTAAGCTTGTGTAATCCTGAAACAGAAGATGCCACCCTTACCCAAGGTAGCAGGTTCCTACATTCTTGTGCCATTACACATGCAAAGGCTTCTTCCCTGTCAGTACAGTTTAGCAGCGCAAATGCTCCCCAGCAGATGACATTTTTAACTCTTGGATATCACCCAGGTCTTGACACTCAAAGGCTTCGTTTGCTGACAAACCACCCAGGCTGAAAACAGGCCTTTACAGCTCTTACTAAGAATTCAAAACTTTAAACACAGTATAGTCACTCTGCCAATAAAAAAAGGCAGGTCTCTGCTGATGCCTGTATTCTCAGAGTGAAGTTAAGCTAGAGATGTTCTTGCCAAGCGTCCTTAAACCAAATTCTGCCTCAGTAGTTGTCCTTCATTTGGTTAGTATAGATAACACCTCAGTGTAAGAGGAGAGAGTAGTGGGAGTAGATTCATGCACACAACTAGCCCACTGCTTACATAAAAGGCAGAGAAGTCACAACTTATATATCAATAAAAGCCTTCAGCAATTAATACTATGCAGTAAAACACATGAAAAGGTTGGGGTTTCCTAAGGGACCATCCTTTGATATTTAAGCTGATTTAAACTTGTCAATTTTCATTTAAAAAAAAAAAATGCCAGTGAAAGTAAGGCTTATTTTAATGCCAAATCCTAAAAATGTTTCAAATCTCTCAAGCAGTATTTACCTGTTTAGAAGACTTTTGGTAATGATTATATTAATAAAAATCAATGTATGATAATTAGTTAACTCCTACCACTCTTGAAATTAGAAATTCATGTTATGTTTTCTTCTGCATCAAGTAATTCATCCTCATATGAATTAGTTACACCAGCTCACAAAATCCACAGACTAATTGAATAGTTTAAGCAAGTGTTCAATAGACTTCACACCTTAGTATTATGCCCTGCTTAATTAGATTCTGTTCCTTTTATAAAGAGCTGTAAATGGAGACAGCTTAGTTTCCCTTGTCATTTAACTTTATTTTCAAAGCACATAATGAAAAAACTCAGTGCTTATCAGATTTCCTTATTTTTTTTCTGCAATATAGTGCTGATTGCAACAGCCGAGAGGTTATAAAATATTTTTAAGTCCTTACCAACCAGCTCTACTACAGCAAAAGTCCTCACAAGCATGGAACTTGCAAACTTAGACTCAGCTCTGCAAAACAACTGCTCAGCCCCCTCTTAAGCTGTTAGCATATGAGGAAAAGCACATTTATGTCATCAGGGATTGCAAAGGTTTTTATTCCTTAAGCCTTTTAAGGACTTTACCTTCTGTTCTCCACATCCACACCTTGTCCATGCCTGCAATATTTAATTCACCTTTTAAAAATTTATTATATGATATCCTCCTTCCACATTTCTTGTTCATTTTTATTTGAGCACATAAGTGCTTGTGTAACATTTGGGACATCCCTGCTGGTCCCCATCTTTCCACCTGAGACAAAGGGGGCTTACAAAATTACAAAATGAAAATATAAACCTTTAGACTCAATTTTAAGTAATGTTAAGTTTGATTTCTGAGATGCAGCTGGAGAACATGCTGAGAATCCTTGTACAAGATAAACTGCTGCAGTTGACATAGTTTAGGCCTTTATGACCTTAGCACAAAATGAGTGTAAAAAAAAAAAACATGCTACAAGAACAGGACATAAAGGTAGGGAGTATCTGGAAAGGCAGGGGCCCAGGATGGGCTGCAGTTAAACTAACTGATAAGGAGGGCAGGATGACTGTTAAGTCTGTGGTGTTAAACTGATTAAGGTGGTATAAGCATCTACTGCGCATACTTCAAAGGTTGCCAGTGATGAAGATTGTTGGAAGAAGTAAACGACCCCAGAGACCCCCACCACATTTTCGTATGCATGTGAGGAACTTTCAGGAAAATGATGTAATCCATATGTAGTCTCATGAATATGCATGTGTTTGGTAGCTATATAAGGGGCTGCTTATGTAGCAATAAGTGGACGCAGTTAGGAGGAGTTACTCCCCGTGTCTCCCGGTGCCGTAATAAAGAATACCTGCTTGTCAACTAGAAAATTTTGTTGGCAAGTTTGTTACTGAAGTTTTCTCCGAATCACTTCCCAAATCAGTCTGATCCTCTTTATTTCCCGCTCGCCTCTCCTCCCCGTTACTTTTAAGTCTCCGCTCCCTTCCCACCGCCGCACCTTCCCTCTGCCCTTGCCAATGGCACCCCGAGCTGCCGCGACAGCGCGGGGATCAGCGCACCAACAGGGCTTCGGCAGCACGGCGGGAGAATGCGGGGATGGCCTTCAGCGGGCTCGCTCCCGGGGGCTCCTTCTTCCTGCCCGGCCACCCGCTGAGGCAAAGGCCACTACCGGGGCCTAACCCAGCGGCGCTCCGTACCCTGAAGCTGCAGGGGAGCCGACGCAAGCAAGAAGACACAGTAGCATCCGAGAATAAGAACAAGAAAGACAAGAACCGCCCCAGCACCGCCACCTCCACATTACCTCCGCGCTCTGGTGCTTGAACGTGTCTAAAAACAGCAGCTCGGTTGCAGTGTCCACCGCCATCTTGGCTCGGCCGAGAGTAAAGGGCTTCCGGGCGCCGGCCAAAGCACTTCCGGGCCACCGCCACAGGCGCGAGCGGGGAATAGGCGGGGGGTGGTGTTCCTCGCGTGTCTGCCTCAGCCTCGTGAGGAGAGGGGAGGAGAAGGGAGCCGGAGCTGCCGCTGCCTTCGGCAAAGGATTGCAAGGCTGTAGACCTACTGCTCTCCCGGCGCGGGGTCACTCGCGGCGCTATCACTGCACCGGACCAGAGCAAAGGTTCTGGGATGGAGAGCGGAAAGGCGGCGCCGGCTTTCCCCTCAGCAGTGGCCGCCCGCTGGAGGCGAAGGCGGGAGAGCTGTGGGCCCGCGGTGGAACGGGGCCGCTGCCGCTGCCCTCGTACTGCAGCAGGAGCGTGTGAGCAGCGGATGGTGCCCTCGGGCCGTGCCACAGCGTTCTGGAGACCCCGCTGCAGTGTGCTCCGAGCCTTGCTACGGCTGGGGTTCGCGGGATTTAGCTCCGGATCGACACTGGCTAAATGCAATCCCGCTTGAGGAATTCCCTTCGCAGCTTTTCCCTATTTAAAACCCCTTTTCAGATGTGAGAAACCATCGCCTCTCTCAAGTACATGTAAAACAATTCCTTGGAACCTCTCTGCAGCTTATGTTCTTGTTTAGCGTCTAATGCCTTTCTGCAAGAACAACTAAGGTTTACATGCATTAGAGACAGCATGAAGCCAAAGTCTTTCTGTGGCCAGCACAGTGATGTGGAACTCAAGCAAGCAGTGTGTGGTTGCATGAGGTTTGGGTATGAGCTCTATAACAGCAAAACTGAACCATGTGCCTTGAGGAGGTCTAGTAAAGGATGTGTAACATATCTGAACTGCTGACTGGAGTCTCAATCACATACCTGCGCTTTCCTTAGTGATAATTAGACCTTATTGTCTATGTCTTGTTTCTGGATCAGCTTCTTAATAAAATAAGATGTTATGTGTGCACACCACGAAAGGCAAGTCCCTCTAGTTTCACTAGCTGAGGTTGCTGTTCTCTCAGCACTTCAGGGTTTCACTTGCACTAGGAGTAGCAGCCCTCTGAGTTGGACTTCATGTGAAGACTGTATCAGTTGAAACAAAGTTGTGGTTCCATACATCCATTTTCAATGGTGAAACTCGTTCAGAACATTCCTGGCCCCACACCACATGTTGGGGAGCTGGGCCACAAGGTGCAGCTCCACAACCAGTTCTACTAGTGCACATGAAGAGATTTTTTGTAGCAGCACAGAGAGACTCATTGACTGAAATTGCTTCCAAATCCACTGAAAACATGACACTGCTTCCTCCTGCTAGTTCAGCAGTTGTAGTTAAAATACTGCAAATCCCTTCATAGAAACACTTCAGAAGCTGAAAATCCAGGGACCCCATTGGCCATACAAGATTCTTGCCCCAAGCTGGGAACCTATCTCATCCTCATGGATAAACAGATCTGAACTCCCAGAGTTAAATGTATTTTTTTTTAATGTAGAAAACCCAAAAATCTGTATTTTGCTAAAATAACACAATGCCTTACAGCTGCAAATTATATTGCTTACTTTTGTTATGTTTATGGGCTCTTTGGAGACTTATGGGCAAGAGAAGCATCTTTGCAGACCTAATACACAGACATCATTGCACATACTACTGTGCAGGAGAAGCAGTCCCAGCCAGATGCTTCTCTCCTGAGACAATCTGCAACAGTATTGCAACCAGGTCAGCTAGTGCCCTTCCTTACAGTAACTGACAGGGGATTTCCAGACCTACATTTTTATCAGCAGTGACTCCCTTGCTGCCGGTAGCAGCCACAGCTCTGGATATGAGAAGAATCAGTTTTGCAGGGTGGCTCTCAACGCAACATCGATTTTAGCATGTGGCTGGCCCCACAAGTCAGTGGTATTTCTTTGCTGCAAACCATAAGTGTTTTAATGTCACACCTGGTTGACCGATTTCAGGGAATGATACAGGTATCGGCAGAGATTTATTGACTGATGGAAGTGGAGAGAATGGAATTTGGTTAGCAAAAGCAACTAAAGAGATTAAAAATAGGTGGTGGTAACCATTAACAAATTCCATCAAAATAATACAGCTCTGTAGGGTCACGTACCGTTAGCACAGATCAATTGTCCATGAATCAATTACAACACAGTTCTACTGATTCTCTTTTTCCAGTTGTAAAAAGTTGATCATAGAATCACAGAATAGTTTGGGTTGGAAAGGACCTTCAAATATCATCTAGCCCAACACCCCTGCAATTATCAGGGACGTCTTCAACTAGATCAAGTTGCCAAGAACCACATCCTGCCTGGTCTTGAATGTCTCCACGTATGGCACATCCACCATCTATCTGGGCAACCTGTGCCAGTATTTTATTACCCTCGTTGTAAAGAACTTCTTCCTCACACACAGCCTTAATCTCCCATTTTAGTTTTAAATAATCACCCCTTGTCCTATTGCAACAAGCCCTGCTAAAAAGTCTCTCCCCATCTTTCTAATACACGCCTTCAGTAAGAATTGAAAGGCTGCAATAAGGTGTCCCTGGAGTCTTCTGTGGCCTGAATAATCCCAAGTCTCCTAGCCTTTCTTCTTAGGGGAGGTGCTCCAACCCCCTGATCATTTTTGTGGCCCTTCTCTGAACCCTCTCCAGCAGGTCCATATTCTGAAAGAAAACATGAGCACAGATGGCAAGAGTGGGATACAGGTGGGGCATCTGGCACAGACCAAAGGTCTGTGCAGGAAGGGATAATGGAGTTATAGGTGGTACTGGCATGAATTGGAGACCCTCCTATGGAGAAATAAAGCATTCTGGGAGACATGGAACTCACAGGAAAAAAAATGGAGACAGTAAGATGTGCAAAGTTAACACGTTTCTTCAACATAAACTGGGAGGAAGCTTCAGGGATGTGAGAGAAATAAATGAAGAGGCCTGGCAGATCTCTTGCCATGTTCATGGAGTGGTGTTAAGACCAACTGGGTGGCCTGAAGAAAGGTGTGAGTAGTTTCAGAAATGGCCTGAAACAAAGTGGCACAAAAGGACACATGGTGGGAAGCCAGAACTAATACAAAAAGAACAGAAAAACAGTTAAATGGAGATTAGGAGAGGGATTGAAGTTAGACAGACAGACGGTAGGTGGGAAACAGAAGTATCAGAGGAGAGAAATACAGCAAGAGGGTGCTGGGAGGAGCCTTGAGAGGTAATCACGCCCAAAGTGCCCTAGTATATTCCATGTCATCTGGAAGGTGACACTTCATGCAAAGGCTGTGCTTAACCAGGCCTGGGATAACGAATGAACAGCCAGGGAGAAGCACCCAGCATGGGAGTACAAGAATGCCAGAGGCCTGGGCACCACAGCCTAGGAACCTGAGCAACTGGTGGATGTTGTCAGACCAGATACTGCAGCCATGAAAGAAAGAGGGTGGAATGGGAACTGTGACTGGAAAACAGGCATTTTAGGAAATGTGTTACCCAAGAAAGAGAAAAATAAAAGGTAACAGCACAAGAGTAGCAATTAGTGACAAACAGCTTCCACAATAAATAAATAAATAAGTAAAAAACATAAAACTATGGATTTAATCAAGAACCCAAAAGGCATAATGGGAATTAAAAATACTTAAAGGGTACACCTTAACCTGTGAAAGGAATTACTATGTGTCATAAAAGCCTGCTGTAGCAAAAAGCTGGGAGGTCTGATACTCCCAGACAGAAAGAGTCAGAACAGGATGAGATAATAAGGCATAAGAGGGGAAAAGAGAAATGTGTAAGTCAGAGCACAACAAATTACAACTAAAGGAAGAGAGACCCATCCAAAAATCACTCTCACAAAGATGAGGGCTGGCTGCATCTCCAAAGCCAAGCATGCTTTGGGAAGGAAGCTGTCTGAAACAGATGATGACGTTTCACTGGAAGATGACCAGCCACTCAAGCAAGCACTGTCTGCCTGGTAGGTTCCAAGGTGGAGTCATTGCAGTACTGTACTCCTGGACTTCTTTACTAAGGTAGATAATCTTTTTTAAGATGTTGCACTAAACTAAGACCTGAAAGGAAAACTGCAAAGACCTCCTCTGTACCCTTGAATCCGAGGTCAGGCATAGATCACAAAGTAAAAACTCCCTGTGCAAGAATCAGCCCCACTCCCCAGGTATCATCGAGTACAGGTTGGCTGCAAACCCACTTGGGACACAGGTCCCAGTGCTCTGCTTCACCTGTGTTTTACTGAACACATCAGAAAGGCAGAAGAAAAACACGCAAAGAAAACTAGGCATTCTAACCCTCTGACAAATGGGGCACCTTTGGTGTTGTATTTACCCCTCAAATTGCACTGCTATCAGTGAATGCCATTTTTGGAATCTTACACCAGAAAAGGGTGAAAATTACTCCAGCCACCCTGTATCATGTGAAGACTGTCTGTTGATGCATGTAAACAAAGGAGTTTGGTGGCAGCCACTGCAGAAAGCCCCACGCTGCACTAGGGCAGTACCAGGTATTAGGGGATCCACACACACCTCCCCACTTCCTGCTGAACCATCAACGCATATGGACTAAGGAAAGCTGTGAGTCTGCACCAGCACAAAGAATGGCAATGAAGGACAGGACAGTGTGCACCAGTATCTGAAGGAAAATTTAGAGAAGCAGTGTAAGTTGGAAGGACACAACCGGGGTCTTACAAACCTAAATGTCCTACGGGATTCCCTTAGGGAAAGTTAGTGTGACTTGTTTACCCTGCATTCACTGACTTTTCTGGTTGTCATTTTAAAAAAGATCAGGTTTTGAACAATAAGCATTTCACAGTAAAAAATGATGACCGGGAGAAGGCTGTTGTCACAAGGACCAGAATCACCATGGCTCATCGGGGGAGGCTGTGACACACGACCACACCGCCGTGCAGAGCGATGCCCTAAGCGCGACAGAGGGAAAGGCCACACCGCCCGCAGGCAGCTCCCAGCGCCAGTTCCTCCCGGCGGCCTTCGACGGCCGCGCTCGCCCCCCGCCGAGGGCAGAGACCCGCCGGGGCGGCTGCGGGCGGCATAGCCTCCTCCCCTCCTCTTCCGTCCAGGCTGACGGAGCTGCGGGCCAACCTGCTCTGCCAGCCCGCGACATGTCCCGACAAGAGCGGGCGCCACGCCCGTGCCCGCTCCTCTCCGCCGCCCCGTCGGTGAGGAAGTGGCACCTTCCCGGGCAGCGCGCCCCGAAGGCGGGAGGCGCATCCCGGCGGGCTCCGGCCCCGCTGTCGGTAGTTCCCGGGGCGGCTGCAGACTGCACGTCCACAGTCCCGGTACCGCGCAATCACGGCTCCCACTCCGCCAACCGCCCCGCCGCACTTGCCACGTCCCTTCTCGGCGGGGCCAATGGGCGGGCGGCGCCAGGTGTGTGCTACCTGCACCACGTGGGGCGGGGGCTGGGCAGGTAGGGCCGCAGCCCCGCGCTGAAAAGCCTGCAGCCATTGCGCGCTTTCTGTCGGTGCAGCCGGCGTGGGAGCGGCCGCCGCCCGCCCCGGGACAGCGAGGGGGGAGAGCGGCAGCCTGAGCCTCCCGCGCCGGTACCTGGGCAGCGGGGCTTGCGTCTCGTTTGGAAGCGCTTCGGGCTGGGAAAGTTTCGGGCCTCCTCCCCCTCGTTTCCCTCCCTTCTCTTTTTCTTTCCCCGCCTTTCCCCGTTTTCCCCTTTTTTATTCTTCCCTCTGGCCCTGTGGCACCATGACGGCATCTCCCGACTACTTGGTGATCCTCTTCGTGACCACGTCGGGAAACAACGGGTCAAGGCTGGGCTCGGATGAGCGAGAGCTGCTCCAGCTCCTGTGGAAAGTGGTTGACCTGAGGAGTAAGGAGGTATTTTCCCGAGAGGGAGGGCACCCCGACCTGCTGTTCCCCTTGGCCCTGCCGTGCTGGGTCCAGGTGGGGCAGCCCCAGCACTGGGCTGGCAGTGGGGCCCCCAGGCTGGAGCAGGCCCTGATGGAGGGCAGGGGCCGGTTCTGCAGATGGGGATCTCCAGGCCGGGGAGCTGACTCTCCCACTCTCTACTTTTTCTGGAGCTGGGGCACCTGCATGATGTGCTGGTCCGGCCTGATCACCTGGAGCTGACAGCTGAGTGCCAGGAGATCACCCAGGTGGATGTGGAGAGCCTGGCACTGGCTCCACCGCTGGAGCAGGCTTTGAGACAGGTGACACCCCATAACTGGTGCTGGTCTTCCTTGGGGGCTTCCTGGTGAGGTAGAGGCAGTGTTACCTGTTTATCCTTTCTGCCATCACAGTTATTGGTGCAGCGCTGTCTGACATAGGAGTACCACAGATATATGTGTGACATGCAACCTGATCGATGGTGGGCTTTATGGGGATTTCCCCCTTGTGTTTTGCTTATTCACGTTGGGAGGGACTAAACACCAAGAGAGGAAGGTCAGGGTGAGGTCCCTCCCCTGGTCTCCTGCCATGCTGGACCATGAGTCTCAGCTGAGAGTGATCCCCAATTGGTGTTGAAAGAGGCCAGGTTTAGGTGTGCCTGAAAAAGCTGGGTGATGTCAGGCCCTGCTTAGGCTTGTGGTGGTTCATTAGTCCTGGAAAGAAAACAGTACTGGAGCCTCTATATAAATAGGGAGGTGTACATGATCCTCATTGGGGAAAGGAGGAAATACTCATCTTTTCAACATGCTTCAGTGCCGTGTCTGAAAGGCTTCTCTGCCATGGTGTTCCCGTAGCTCTCTACAGATGGCTTTGTCTCCTTGCAGTGCTCTTGCAAATCCTTCTGGAAAAGGAGTGGGGATTTTCCTGTAATGTAGACTTGCCTCATTAGGAGTGGGAAATAGGGACCATTTCCTTGTAAAAATAATATAATAAGAGTTATTATGTGTTTAGATAGTAAGAAACAACTCTATAGAAGTGAAAGGCTAGGCTGACACAAAAAGGAATTCTAGCTCCATGTTCCTGCTGCCCTGGATTAACATGTCAACAGCAGATGACATTGCCTGGCACAGCCACTCTTGTCTTTTACATGTATCTTTTGTTGTTCCTGCTTTCAGTTTAATCAATCTGTGAGCAATGAATTGAACATCGGTGTAGGTACTTCGTTCTGTTTCTGTACTGATGGGCAGCTGCACATTAGGCAAGTTCTGCACCCGGAAGCTTCCAAGAAGGTATGTAGTTGGAGTTTCAGTTTGACTTTTAGTGTGCTTTATATGGTTTCTTACAAAATAGATCAATTTCTCTTTAGTATGAAAGTACCTCCACACAACCATTGTGCAACATTGCTTGTGTTTGTATGCTTACCAGATTAAAGAGCTGGTCTATGGGAAAGGCACAGACAATGCCTTCTGCTTATGTGCTTGAAAAAGGAGCACTGCATTGACAAAGTACTTGTAGCTACAATGGGTTAATAAATGGGATGTGGAAACATTGCCAAATAGTTAACCACTTTAATCATAAATTGTCTTTTGAAATGTTATGTTCACCTTTAGCTTCAGCAACTTCCAATCTTTATGTAGTCAGTTGAAATTCTGAGGGTGGTGCTCATATTTGTAAGGAGCTGAACAGTAGTTTGAGACAGGCTATGAGTGATGACTAGTCCATATTCTAGAGTTTTCTATGCCTTCAGAGTTGCCAAATTGCTAACAGTGTTATGAGATCCTGCCTACTTTTCATTAGTGATAGGGTTACAGCAATATGCCAAGTCTCTAGCTCTGAAATAACTGCTTCAGTCATTTTGTGGTTTGTTATAGACATGAAATGCTTTGTTACTGAGCTGTTCAGCTCCTCTCATTGCAGCTGACCTCTGCCCATCAGTTTGTTGCTTTACCTTTGAAAGGGCACTGCTGCAAGTCTGTGCTGTTACAGGATTGATATTGGATGAGCTTGGCTTTAATACTTGTTGGTGCTCTAGGTATTTGTATCTTTGGTTTAGAAGAAAAACAGTGAGCATGATTCATAGTGAATAGTGTCCCTATATATGTAACTTGTCTTTTGGTATAATGTGATAAAATGTAGAAACAGACTTTCAACAGACTTTCTTCTTGCTTGCAATGGTTATACTGTTTTATACACATAACTGCGGGCAAAGAAGGGACAACCCCTATGATTATTTGTCTGATGTTAGGTGTAAGCATCCTTTTTCTGTATCGTTACAGAGTCACTGATAGGACTCAAATCTTCATCAAAATGCTCTACTTCTGTTTTGTTAAGAATTATTCGTCTGAAAGCTGCTCTGTGCTGCCTATAGGTTAAGTAAGCCAGGTGCTTATGGGACCTGTAATAGTTCTTTGGTGAATCCTGAAGATGGGGTAGCAGGGTCACTGAAATCCAGATAGGCAGAAATAAATCACTACACTTGTTAGATTATATTTATCTTTCAAGATTCCCAGTCTGAAGCAACCTAGCAGTTCATGATATTCAGAGAATGAATTGGCATCAGCTGTTCCAACTGAATGTCAGTGAAGTACAGAACTTGGTCGCTTGTTGAGGAAGAAGAATAGCCATGCTAAAACCAGGGCAGGAAATTTTGGCAAGCACACCTCCATTTTCATAAGTTCATCTTTAAAGAGTATCATTTGCCTAATGCACCTGCCCATATGCTAGCTTGTTCTTAAAGCAGAACTTGTTTCAGACTTACTTCTTCGGGCTCCCTAAATGTGCTTTCGCATATCTTGTCATTCTGTTAGAATGCCAAGATGCTAAGTAGTTGTTAAAGCACAGAAAGTCTTTTGGTCTAGAAAGATATTGCAGGCGACAAACAACCAAATCGAATAAAAATGTTATGCCTGTAGAGAAGCTCTGGCTTCATATGCTGCAATTAAAGCAGTTACCATACCTAGACTGACAACCTCTGTGCCATATCAAGCCCTCATCTGCACACAGTTTGCTTTTATCCTATGTTTGGTTGGGGTTCTTGTGTGTTGTTTTTTGTTTTTTAGTTTTAGTGTTGGTTTAAGGAATAAGTATTTGAAGTGTGACTATTCTTTGAAAACTCAGACTTGCCTATAAACCAAAACCTCTTCTGCTAGTCTTGCAAAATTTACTTGGCTCTATAAACTGAACTTGATGCCCTCTGGCTTTTTACAGTTAAAATTGGAATCAAGAATTGATGATAAATGTTGCAATAGCAGGAATTTGCTCTCCTACCTAGATATTGGATTTGAAGCACTAGTAATAATAGCAAATACTTCTCTGGCAGTGAAAAAGCACATTTATCTTTTTAAACCACATAGAGAAAGCTGCTTAAGTAAAAAAAGTTCATAAAGGTACTTAGGTGGCTAAGAAGAGCTATATGAGTTTCTCTGTAGCAAAGACTGTTTGTATTTCTCACCTATATAAGGAACTTGTTACAAAGTTTTAGTATCTAAAGCCAAAAATATGTTAAGCTTATCCAGGTTAACAGCAGTAACTTTGTCCTCTTACAGAATATCTTGCTGCCAGAATGCTTCTATTCCTTTTTTGACTTGCGGAAGGAGTTCAAGAAGTGTTGCCCTGGCTCACCTGATGTTAGCAAGCTGGATGTTGCAGCCATGACCGAATGTATCCTTTTAACAGTGATGGTGTCTACTGCTCTTACAGCTTTGGCTGAATTTTAGGACAGAGGTGGGCGTGTAATGCTTGCAACACATGTTCAAGAGTGGTATAGCTTTAATGAGTAACTCTGAGCTGTACTGAGTTTTCTCACAAAGATAAAGATAAAAATGTATGAAGATGCATGTTCCCATGGGGGGGTAATCCTGTATTTCTTCTTGATTTCTGTATGTTTTCTTTACTATGTTCATAGTTTTGTCTCTAAGCTTCACAGTTTAGTGCATATGGCACATTGTTCATATGGCCAATATGAATCCTAATATTTAAGTTGTGAGGTTGATTGTCGTATCGATTAGATCTTTTTTTTTATAAGTAAGAATGACTATTCTAATTTTTAGCAAGGGGGCCAGTTATTCTTGTTGTGAACCTCTTTGATTCAGGAGCAAACCTAAGGCAAGGAATGTGATTGTTAGATTATCTATGACCTATTATATAGGTGTGAATTTTCTTGGTGCTTAACCATAAGGTTGAATACTGGAGACTGTCTGCAAAGCTTTGCCATTTGCAAATTAAGATTAATCTCCCCTAGTGAAGGGGTAGAAATAAAGCAGTACACTTAGTGTAGGAGTGTGAATTCTTATATAAAAAAGCAAAATAAATGCTTGTGTTGCATAGTCTAGAAGTTGGATGATGGAGGCTTCTTAAAGTTTTGGTCAAAAGCTTTCTATGTTGTTCAGGGATGTTTTGATATGAGCTGGAGAAGTCTGTTAAAGGCAATGTGCTACTTCAGCAGTTTGGAGAGATGCCTTTGCCTTCTGTTTGTGTGTATGTGTTGGTACTGTGGAACCAGTAATAGAACTGTAGCCACCTGGAGCATTGCCGGTCAGCTAAGGCAGAGTGACAGGCTGTGTGTTTCCTGCCTGCTGAGAGGGGGCAGACCAGCTTATGTTACCTGACTGTTAGGAAGCCCCTGAAGAGTTGTGGGTGGGTTTGGCAGCTGCTAAGAGTATTTCCTCCATGTTGCTTGCTGCTTGGACAGTCTACCTGAGCATGCTCATCTTGACTGTGAATTCTGTGTCTGATATGCTTCTTAAGGTATATAAACCTAAATTGTTCTGTTCTGGTTTTATCTTAGTCTTTGTGGTTTGGTTTGTTGTGCAACTGATGATTTGTAACTGATGGTCTCATGTGTAAACTTGGCACGTTTCTCCAACATGGCTGAAATTAACTGTGCCTGCCCTGTATCACTTGAGAGTGTTGGGGGTGGAGGATGCAGAGCCCAGAAAGGTAAAATAACTTTTTCTTTCCTTTTATTGACAAATACGGTAATTTTATTTCTCCTCACCTTGTTGAAATCTGCCAACTTCATCTCCTTGCGTAGAAGAAGTGGTAGAAGTTAATTGCACTTGGAGAGTCTAGACATGCATGTAGTGCTTGGGATTAAAAAAATAATTGCTGAAGCAGGTGCTAAGTCTAAAGACTAGTTCAAACAGTTTTGTGCAGAGGTTTGGGTTTTGCTTTTGTTTTTTCTTTTTTCATGTAAGCTACTTTCCTCCTGTGACAGTTATGTAGCAAAGAGAATGTCTAAATGAGAAGTAACTTGGATTTGAAGTGGATATGCTGCGGTGAGGACACAAAACCAAATGGAATAGGTTGAAATGAAGTTGCAAATTCATGTGTAGAATCTGACCAAGCTCTTCTATTCTTGTAGAAAGTGCATATTTTCTACCCTGTAGCTGAAGGGACTGCATGAGGGAAGGTTTCCATGGTTTGTGCCCCACAGACTATACTGGGCCAGGCTTGTTGGTTTTCTTAGTGGGTATAGAAGTTTTTTTGTCTGTGGGTAGTGTATTGATTAGAAATGTAGAAGACCTGCACTTAGAGACTGGTAGAAGTGGAATGGTCCTGGGGCACATCCATTGGTGTGCTTACAGCTCCATTTACCTGAAAGTAAGATGGTTGTAATTAGTGAATAGAAGTTTGCTTGATGTGAAAGTTAGGGGAAGGCTGAGTATTATTGTATAGTCATTTAAATGAGGAGTAGTCAAAAAGCTTTTCTTTTGATGAGTATCATTTGATTAAACAGATTACAAAGAAATGGAGAGTGTGCTCTCAACAGCAGGGTAGATACTGCTGACTGTGCAGTCATTCAGGATGTATAATCCAGTGTAGAGCACACTGCATAGTTGTTGCTTGGCTGTGTATTTCTTGTGGACAAGACAAGCACAGTATTGAAAAATAGCATAAAGATATTAAACCAACTAATCAGCTGGGTTATTTTTCCTTCAGAAGATTCTTTTTTGGAACTTACTGTTCCAGTGAACTACTTCTGAATTCTGTACAGCAAGGAAACTATTCCTAATGCAAGAGCTCAGGTGAAAATTTTACACCACCTCTCCCCAAGAAATTACACATTTCTTGAGCAAACACCCACTGATTTATTTTAATTAAAGGTAAGGAAATGTTTTAAAATACCATGGAATATGAGGGACTGAGGAAAATCTTATGCTAGTTGTAATTTACCTCCAAGTGCTATTGCTGCCTAACTTAGGGTCTCAAAACAGGTTTTAGGGTAGGAGTCAGTCTTCTGGTAGATTTAGTATTGTGTAAGAGTAGCAGCAGCAGAACAATTACAAGAAATTTAAAGTAACAAAAAACTGGAGAGAAGCCATCATGTTCCTGCAGAGAGGAACTTGGGGTCATTGAAATCTTATTTCTCCTGGGGGGGGGGGGGGGGGGGGGGGGGGGGGGGGGGGGGGGGGGGGGGGGGGGGGGGGGGGGGGGGGGGG
>JASSUY010016239.1:0-15740 GCA_032466535.1 Forpus xanthops | reverse complement strand
TCCTGGACATGACCTGCTGTGGTATGGAATACCTCTTCGGTCAGTTTGGGTCAGGTGTCCTGTCTCTACTTCCTCCCAGCTTCCCCTCCTCCCCAGCAGAGCATGAGACTCAGAAAGCTGTTGGTCAGACCAAAACATTATCAAGCAGTAACTGAAAACACTGGCGTTATCAGCACTGTTCCCAGGCTGAAAGTCAAAAACACAGCACTGTACCAGCTACCAAGGAGAAAAATGTCTGCTGCTGCTGAACCCAGGACACAGACAAACCAAGCAAATTCTCAGACAAATTAAAGAAACCCCATTCTCCAAGACCATCCAACCCAGTTTCATCCAGTTAGACTGGGAATCTGCACAGTATGACCATTGCGGCAAAGTTGCAGAAATCTACTCAATACTACTCTATAGTAGTTAAAGCACATGCCCAGCACCTTAGGTACTTGGAGTAAGGGCACAAGTGATGGGTACATGGCTGGAATCACTCCATTGCCATGAGAGCCAGCACAGCAGAAGAGATATGGGCACAGGTAAGGCAAGAGACAGGGCTCAAAATTAATTTGTCCTATTCTTTAAGGCTGAAATAATGTGACTTCTTTGCATGTGTCCTTTCATTTATGGCATCAAGAATTTCACTATTGAAACAATTTCACTAATTGTCTTAGTTGTGGAAATTTAAGTTACCTTACATCCATCCAGATTGCCTTTGCTTCATTCTGGGGACTTAGCAGAGGTGGAATTCATCCTCCATTTGTGCCTTGGACAGGCCCTAAACATAAAAATTAAATAAATAAATCAGGAAAAAAAAAAGCTTGTCTTGCTTCTTACTGTCTACCTGTGAAGTTTTCATTTGGGTTCATCACAGTCTTCAAGTTCACATTCAGACTTCTTCCTCATTTCTGAGACGACTGACCAAATTCAGTAGCAAAAGAGAATCCTGAAAGCCTGGCAGTCCTTCAAGAGCTGCTTGTCAGACAGTTTAACTACCATGAATCTCTCCTTGAATCCTCATGCTTACATTTTCAGACATCCATTTACAACAGTTTACAGGCATCATTCCTGAAGGAGACCATGGAATTGAGATGATGGCAGGTAAAAATCACTCCACTGTGATTACATATCCAGGAAGATATGTAACACAGAGCATAGAATCCCAAAACTTGACACAGAATCAGATGCATGAATAATGCTGGAATATATCTACAAAACAAGGTTACAATTTACTCCTATGTTTATTCTCTTTCACCTGTCTGATTCAAGTTCAGTCAAAGGACACTCCAGTTTCACTACAAGTCAGACATTAACACAAAATACGTAAAGTGAAATCTCAAATGGGAAGAAGCTGTATTTTGCAGCTTGAGAATACGTGAAATACAAATATGATGCAGCAGTAATAATGATATCAACTTGCAGAACTGTATTTGCCCTCTATACAATGCGATTCTATAGGCAGTTCTGCCTGTGTATCTAGTTATATCTCTCTTCAGGAAGACACTGGACACAGCAAATTCTCTTTCCAACTGTGTAACGCAACACATCATACTTCTGCCATTTTAGGGAAAAGGGGAAGACAACAAAAATCTTATTAGAAATAAAACAGTAATACATCAACTCCTGAAAGGGCATTTGGAAGCTAATGGACCTGGAAACCCAAAATTTAGCAGCTTTTTCTAAACTGCTTCTTCCTAATTTGTGTCATTTCCATGGCTGTTGCATCCACAACAGCTAAACCACAGCAGTTCCTGGGATACAGAATGACTTCTAGGAAGAGCTCCAAAGGGCCAAGAAACCTGAAGTAGCTCCTGCCTGGGTCTAATGGAAACTGGCAGAACATGACAGAAGGTATCTTTGACCAGCTATACAAAAAAGGCAGGAGCCAAACTGCCTCCTGACTGGGTTTGCAACAAAATTGAGCCATCCCATTTACTGCTAGTAGGGGCAAAGCTTGAAAATCTGCTCCTTGGTTCAAAAGAAGATGCTGTCACAGGGAAGGGAGGGCAGGGAGGAAATCGAACCATATGCCCATCTGGAACATGACCTCTGGGTAGTGGCAGACAAACTTCAGCAATTTTACCTTGTCCAATCCAACCCTGCCTCACAGCAGTGATGTCGCCTTGTGATAGGATTGGCTTTGATGGGCAGATTAGATTTAATGCCACCACAGTTCTACTGAGGCAGGGAAAAAAAAATACTCATGAATGAAACTGCGATTGATGTTCCCTCTTTATTGTACAAGAGCTTTGATTGTCGGCTGATCTGCCCTTTGGTTAAACATACTTTGGACATTAGGCCAAGGTGAGCACCTGATTTTTTCATTTCTAACTCAGAACAAATTATCATGTGTATCAAGACCCTTTAGCTCTTCTTGTGTATTTCTCCCTTTCCCCAAAAGCAAGGCTAGAGAGAGACATACATAAACAAAATCCCGAGAGAAAAACCCTAGCAGCTCTCAAGGGCAGAGTGAAAGTCTGGACTTGCAAAAATACTTGGGCAGCAGTCCAAGCAAAATGCCCAATCTTTAGAACAACTAAAGAAAGAAGATCAAGACCTTGTCCCACATCAGTCTTTAGACAACAGTGAGAATACGTAGAACTGTGGTCCCAAACTATTCAACATCAGAGGGTGCAAAGAATGGCCTTCTCCAAGAAATTCGGGAATACTGCCTGGGAACCCACTGCCAACTTAAAGGAGATGGAAAGAGAAAGGTAACCCAGATATAGACAAGTGAATGTCAATATGTCTTAAACCTGCTGTACAATAACTGCAAGCTGAAATGCACCAAGCAGGAATGTGTCGTACTGTGGCTTATGTCACTTGGCTGTGACTGCCTTAGTGCATTGTTTCATTCCCTCAGACAAGGTAAAAGATACTTCCTAAGCAGAAAGGCTGAGGTCAAGTCAGGCACCATTAGTACAACCTACCAAATCCAATCTAAACCAAACCACTTTCTAGTGAAGGGATTAAGGCATGCTGTTCCACTCCACAAAAACCCTACTGGACATGACTGATAGATAGATGCCCTAAACCCTGTGCTGCACAACAGAAAGAAAGGCCATACACAGCCCATTCTGTTAAATTCTCATTTGCTGATAACCTGTGTTAAAACACTGTGCTATTCACTTCCTTGGGAGTTTATTTTTCCCTTAGGAGAATTATCTGTTTCTGTGAATCCTCTTAACTTTCCATTCAAGTTCCAGATTGTGCAACTTTCCCAATACACCTCCTTTTATAAACTAGAACAGGCCAAAATTACTAGCAAAAGTACAGACATTGGTTTCCTCATCTGCCCCTAGCAATCTCTTCAGTTGTTGCTCATGTTGAGCTCTTATGATTGATTTCATTGGTGCTCTTTGCTAATTGTTTTTGTAAAACAAACGAAGAAAGAACTGTAAAATGCTCACAAGCAGATGACAGGACCACTAGTGCTGCAGAGCTAGCTGCAGCCAAACACTGGAGTATACAAAACAATGTCTGAAGTTCAACACCATCTTGAGTCTTTCTTCACTTTAAGTCCCCTCTAATGCCTTCAGCACTGCTAATGGGTACAAAGGTCTTGGTGGCTATTCCAAACCACACATCAGTGCAAGACTGAGTTTGAAAGTATTTGGTGCTCTCAAAGCACAGTCAATGCTCAATTTCCCTGCACCATGACCTCTCAGGACCCTGGCCACTCTCAAGGCTTTTCCCACCCACCCACCTTCAAAATCAGACAGTTTTGTCCACCAAGAAATACGTAGAGAAAAACTGTTCCTTGCAGTAGTTCTAACAAGTCCAAAAAGACCTTGGGAGAAAGTCCTGGAAATGTCCTTCTCCCCTACTCTGACCTACATCCACCCCACTGACACGTTGATTTTCCTGGCAAATGGAGAAGGGGAAAAAGTAAATGGCACAGAATACCAATCAGGAGTGGACAACCTCTTCAGGAAAGAGTGGTTTTTGTGAGCAGAGGGTCTCCATGAGGCAAGTGGAAAGTTATCGGGAGCCTTTTCTGTCCCAGCATCATACCACGGTGCAAGACTGCAGTGTCCCAGGAAGATTTAGCAGCATCAGTGTGGAGTCAGATCTGATCTTGGATGTGGGCTAGAATGTACAAATAAATAAGTAGTATTTTGTTGCTATGCCACAATGGCAGCAGCCTCTTTTCCATATTTATGCCTGCAAAATGTTACTCTGCAGGACAGAGAGGACTTCTGTGCAGTTCAGGCACCAGTGACAAACCCCCTTTAAATGCGCTCAGAAATACAATTTTAGGAAAAAGACCAAGAAGTCAACACAGCTTCCTCCTTGTTAAAAACTAAAATAAAAAGTACAAATGTCTGATGTGTTGGAAGTGAAGAGAAATGAAAGCGTTCATCAGCTCAGCAGCTGGAAAAGTGACGACTGGTACAAGCAAAGTTTAAAAAACACTGTTAATATTTTAAAGACTGGGTGGCTGGAAAAAAAAGCAATAGTTTTTGGTGTTACTGTTAGGGATTTACAGCCGCTGGAGAGCCGGGTTTCCATAAAAACCTATCTACAGTTTAATGTCACTAAGAGCCTGGAAAATTAACTTTTTAAATATTTAACATTTATAGATATTTACTCACTGGAAACCCAACAGATCTATCAAGAAGATGTGATAGCTACAGCAGGGATTTATCAATTTCAAACATCAAGGGGGATGTGAGGGGGGCTGAGGGAAACAACTGGTTTTCTTTTTAAGGAGAAAACCACTCCTGTCTTTGACCCCAGATAGCCTTCTATTCCTACCACACACCAACAGGGAAGAGCAGGCCACAAGACAGAGCTTAGGAGAACCAGGAAACTGGCTTATTACAGTTGTTTCAGCTCAACCTACCCTCAGAATTCAAGTGTACATGTCAGATAGGCTGCTTAAATGTGTCTCCTTGTTCTGGATGTATAACCTACAGGATGAAGGGAGCCTGGTTTTCCCAAATATGCACCTTTCTTTTCCAGCTAAAGCCAAGCAAATCTGTCAATGCTCTCAATTTCAGCTCAAGTACTTCAGGTTGAGCATTAAAAAGGGAGGTCCATGAAATCAGAGGCCAGTTCTGAAAAGGACTTCTATTTCTCTGCAGGATCACACAGAAGCATGCAAGATTTCCAGAGCATTTGTTTTTAGAATTTTAAGTCACCTTAAGCAAAGCTAAATGTCAGTTTTAAGATTACAAAACCTCAATTCCAGTGCCAGCAGTCAGAAAAACTGCGAAGCAAAACTGCAATTGCCAGCACAACTCATCCTTTATTTCTTCAGATCAGAACAGTAAACTTCTAACTTTACTATTAAGTACAGTTTTGGCTGCTTTTTTAGCAATGATAAACAGCTGATCCATTTGTCTCAGTCAATAATGGTAAAAAAATAAAAACATAAACACAGCCTAGCGATGCTGAACTCCCATTTTCTTTATTCCCTAAAGGAGAGAATTACTGCAGACAAATGACACATTCTCTCTCAAATACCTTAACCTGCAGTTAAGTGCTACTACTTTTCCTGGCTGGCATTTTAGGGCAGTCAGAGAATCCAAGCAAAAAAGCCATCAGAAAATAACACAGGGTTGGTGCTGTTTTTTTTTTTGTGGCATTTGTATGTGATTTATGCTGATGATGATCAGGCTCAAGCAAGAAAGAAGGCAGATTGACTCAAACACCACAATGGTTACAGCACTGGCATTTATAAATATCATTTTTCTTAACTTTTGAACTGAACAAATTTACTCCATGCTCCACATCACAAAAAATGAAAGAAAAAAGATGGAACACTGATGTCAACTACACATGGATCATTTCCAGACTCCAGCCTCCACTTAACATTGCTGTGTCTTTGATCCTCACCTAAGTTCAAAAGTACATGTTTACATCAAGGTCATCACAGCTGACTCAATAATTTGGCAAGACAAAATCTTTGAAAGAAACTAAGTGGTTAAAGTAACTATTGAGGGGTTTGTTACCAGCTTGTGTCATGCCATAAAGCAGAAAATGATCTTAAATATTGAAGGAAAAGATGTGCATGAGAGATAAACCATAGGCAGCCAAAAACACTGGGATTCTGGATAACAACTTACAGCAGCAATTACTCCTGAACTGTTTAACTTTTCCATGGGTTCAGAGCAGGAGAAAGTCTAACTCTGCAGCAGGCAGACTTTAACCCTAGAAAAAACTGTTCAAAACCATGAGGCTCTTTCATCATCCTTCACTTGATTTCCCCCCACCCCTCACCCTCCTTAGTTCTTTTCCCTGTGAACTATAAAAAGTTTGAGGGTTGCTTTTTCCACTCCCCTTCACTTGAAATTTGCAGGCTCCCTCATGGGCATAGATCTTCCAGTTTTGCTTAATAATGAGTTATCAGGTTAAAATGACCAATGGCCTGCAATAGCTTCCTTTCCAGAGAGGTATTACACTCCATGAGCTAGAAGAGACACATGCAAGTTGTCCCCCACACCTACTGAGGTTTGAATGACCTGCACTTGAAGGCAGCATTAAGTCCTAACAAGTAATAGTCATTGTAACTCATGTTTGCTGACAGAGCTTCTCAGTATCCCCTGCATGAGAACAATGACAAGGATAGCACTAGCAAGAGCAATTAAGCATACATTGCACAGGAGGAGGGAAACAGGCTAACCCACTCTCTGTATATCCACTGTGGGGCTGCAGGGTGTTGATGACTTCATATACCACAACCACAACATAAGGCATACAGAGCTCAGATTGCCATAGTTTCATCATTCCTGCAGCTCAGTCACCAAGATCCTGGTAGGAAGGACCTTAGAGCCATCTTCTCTGCTTGGCATCAGCTGCAAAGTCCCCAGGCAAGAGGAAATAGATGTGTGATGGTAGGAATCATTCTGCCAGGTAACTTGAAGTACAGAAACATCACAAGCAGCAATGAAAGTCTGCATTTACAGTTTCAAAGTATTTCACAGCCTTGAAGACTAAAGAGATGACCTCTCTTCTGTAACAGTGGTCACCTTATGGGACACTTGCTTCTGCAGCTATGTGGGGAGAATGACTCTCATTCCAGTAAAATGCAGCACTGTGCTTGCATCACACTGTCAATCTGTGTGTGGCATGATCTGTGCACACATCTGCTTCACTACTGTGGGAAGAATACGAAACCCCACTGTTTCAATTCTGATCAGATTTCCAAAAGTTGGGGAAAAGGAACAGAAAGCACAGGTTTGAGAGCTAGCAGAACAATTCAGTGATTCACCAGGAACTACACACATGATATAAGAAAGAAGTTTTCTTCAGTTAAAATGACTGTTTTGCCAAAACTCAGCTACATATGGTTTTGCCAAAACCCCCTCCAGTCCCAGGTTTAACCCCGGTTCATCAGCCCACCATGGTGCAGTCTAACCTTTTTCCCTATTTCTCATCCTCCAAAGCATACCCCTTCCACAGTCCCCATCTCTTCACTGGTTTTAACATTTCCCTGAAGCCAGAGTTAACCCCATGCTCCATACCTGAAACCAATCCCAAATGTCTCCTCAGTACAGTGGATGATTTTGTTCCCACTAATGCTCAGAGCTGAAGCTCACTGCCTTGGATGAGATGATTTCTGCTGCTACAGCCCCTGATCAGCCTAGCTTTAACCTCTAGACATCCTCCATGCAGACATCCTCCCTCCTTCACCATGTAGCTATTATTGAGAAAAATGGCATAATTCATGGTGAAATTACCTTTCTGGCTTTGGAGCTATCTAGAATTAATAAAAAGATTCACGTTAAGTTCCTAATGCATTTCTGGTTTGCATATCACAGTACTTAAACACAACAGAGTACCAGTAACTATCAAACCCCCTTTGTATCAACTCTTGAAAAGCAGCTGAGAAAGTTATGTTGCAGTCTAATCCAACAGGAATATTGCCTTAGGTCACACTCGCCTCCCATCTCAAGTAGTCACATTTGGTCACCTGATTTAGCACCAACTCCCCCATGCTTATACTTACCCACTTGTTTAATGGACAGGCTCCAAGAACACAAGTTACCTTCACCTAATTCTATTAAACCCATAGACCAGCACACTCCATTGGACAGGGGTTTATCTCCTCAAGGGACTCTGCAAATCAGATTCCTGCAGTTCACCCCTATCTCTACATTTACCCAAAAAATGATGCTGTGATGGAGAATAGCAGAGACCAGCACGTGTGAGATGTGGTAGGAGGAAGGGAAGCAGCTTGCAAAGAGTGTGGCCACCCTGGCAGCACCTACTTCTATTAGGTGGAGATTTAAAGTCAGCCAGGTCTTGTGTCATCTTTCATCAGTCTTCTTGGCTTTCCCTCTCTGTGAGCAAATGATGAATATGACCTTCTTTGTTCGAGTTCTTGTGATGAAGCACTGTTTGCATAAGGCTCTTTTTTATTTATTATTTTCCCGTGGCTTGTTGACTTTTATAAGACATTCATAAATTTGTTCTGAGTGCCAGTGAGATGCTTAATGGTGCTAAAGGGAAGGTATTAAGGATAGTCAACTCATGTTAGAATAAGCCACTTGAAAGGAGCTATAAATATTTGTCTGGATTTAATTTTGTTAACAAACAGCTTCTTTTCTTCCCTCCATCTCCCCTCCCCACCCCAACTACCTCCCTCAAAGAGTTGATTTCATAAACAACATATGAATTTTCACATTAATATGAAAGTGCACGTCTGGGTTTGGTTTTTTTAATAGAAATTTTCCTATTGGGGACATTTGAGTCCTTGTATTCTGTCTGCATGAAATCGTCTCCCTTTTCAGGAAAACCTTGGCAGCTTAAGACCTCCAGGGTGAGCTCATGTTCTTTTGCGCTCCCTCAAACTCATCTCTGCTCTTTCATTGCTCTGGAAATTAGTTTAGGCTAGACTTAGGGACTACAGTGTCCTAGAACGAAGCCAGTAGCTGCACATTACTCTTCAATTTGCTCATAGGCACACTGGAGGTTTTTGGACTCCTTCAGGACTGTAGCCACTGGCCACACAGTTTGGAAACTCCACCCTCTGGTCCTATTGCTCTAAGGTCACATTGACACAGACAGACACAGAATATTCTGTTCTTATTATCCTAGGTACCGAAGTCCCCCTCTTTGGGAACTATAATTGGTAACTGGGGGGCTACTACTCATATGCAGTCACCCTCCAGGCAGGAGAGACAGCATTTTGCACAGTTACTTCCTGGAATCACAGGTGTCAATGATGAGGACTTGTCTCTGCCTCCAGCTTTGGACAAACAGAGCCCTTTCTTTCCCAGAACAGTCTCCACATGCATTTCAGCCCCGAAAGGCCCAAAATTGTGCTGGGATGCAGTAGTCTGAAAACCTCCAAATTGCTACTGCAAGGACAGCTGAGCAGACAGTTCAGTGCTCAGTGTCAGCACGAGGGAAGGACAAGAGGGTGCCCAGAGGAGCCAGGTGGGGAGGAAAGAGAGCCCCCATCTTAGAACAGGAATTAGGGGACCAAAAGGAGTGGGAGAGCAGGGTTTAGGAGGGTCTTTCAGTTTAACTGTGTGGCAAGATTGAGCTGTCTGTGGGGTTTTTTTGTTTTTACATATATATAAGTATATATATATTTCATTTTCATGGTACTTTCACCAGCTACAGCTCATTACAGCAGTCTAGAAAGTACCAGCAAGGAAATAATGAACACTGTCATCTCAGACAACTCTCATAAGCGTCAGGGTGACTCTTACCCCACGAAAGACTGTCAGCTTTGCTCCAAGCTAGCAAGCAGACTAATATTTTCAGCTTAAAGTCACTTCTAAAAATACACAAAACACCTCGCAGAGAACTTCCCCAGACAGCAGGGGAAGCACAAGGGAAAAATAAACTCTCTAATACAGATTTCTAAACTGCCTCTATTGTGTTTTCTGGATACTTTCAGATTTTCTGGATATGTGCACAGCTACATCCCAGTACCCTCCACTATAACACATCATTATGTCACAAACCCCATGCCTCTGGCACAGTAATGACAAAGATGTGGCAGATGGTCCAGATCAACAGATAAGAGCAAACTACCACACAAGTAAAGCACCTGCCCAGGGGAAGGATGCAGTTACCAATGTGCAGCTCATTGCTTCTGTTGCTCTCCCTCCTCACTTTCTATTGGGAAATGCATGTACACCATTTAACCAGGTTTTCCAGTACATGCAAATGCTAATTGCCATGGTCTGAAACATTCTGTACCCCGCTAGAATTAAATGGCAAAACAGCAGTTCTGATGATATCATGGTGAATGATTTATCTGGTGATATACTACATTCCTGCAGCGAGTTTAAGCAATAAGGCACGCTGGGGAGAATGCTTAAATGATTAATTTGCCTCTAGTGTGGGCTACAGTCAAAGGTTAATGACCTTGATCACCCCAGAAGTTCAATTAATGCCTTGAAATGGTCTACCTAGAAGGCCTGACAGCTATTATTAAATGGAACATTAACAAAAGGAACACCATTTCATTCCTTTGCAGGGTTTTGTAAACAAGTACTTTACTTCTCACATCCAAAGCACTATGGCCATGTTTCTAAGTTAGCAAGCACCTGAAGAACTATTTGCTGAGATGGGCCCCAATTGCATTATGGATGCGCACTTCCAACCACCACCACAAGTCCAGACTGTTTACAGAACAATGTCTAGGTCAAAAGACTTAGAAGAAGTTGTGGTTTCTGGTGCGATCAGGGTGGAAGCACCATGCAGTTATGTACCATTCCCTCTGTTTCTTCAGCATGCACTACCCCCTAAATGCCCAAAAACCTGAAAAAAAGCAGAAGTGAGGAAGAACGTATCTGTCAGAACCCTACAAGGGAAGGCAAAGGAGTGCTGATAGTCCTTGAAGTAACCTGCCAACTTCAACATTACTAGTGACTACAGGGACAGACCTGTCCCATCTACCACAAAGATGTCACATGGACTCTTTGCTCTGCTGCATCCTTCTTGCAGTGTTTGTGAAGGGAAGAAGCATAGGCACTGGCAAGAACCAAGAACTAATTTGGCACATGATTTATTAAAAAATTCTCTGTAGAAAAGCTCTCCTATAAATCCACCTAAGCAACCCATCAATACTTCCAGCTGTTGCCAACAGCAGCCACATTCCTTCAGATCTGCAGCAGAAAGAAGCAGCCACTTTATTTAAGGGCCAAAAGAAGCCCTCTTAAGACATGGCACTAGCAAGAAAGAAGGTAGGAAGAGACCTTTAAGGACAGTGACTTGCAAAGGAACCACCCACTCCCTCAGTACCCTTGAAATCATACACACATTTCTCTGCCTCTAATTGCCTAGTTCTAGCTCCCTTCTCTGCTGCCAGGCCCTTTCTCTACAGGCTATCCATCTATTTTAGATCATTTAAAGACCTTATCCTACAACACCTTCTTGGCCAGGACCAAGCCAGGTGTGATGCCACAAGACAGGAGTATGCTACAAGACAGCCAGCCCAGGTTTGCTCTTCTGAGGCTGCCCATCCCCGCTATAAAACTCCCTGCCAGGACAAACTGGATTAAGCTCAGCTAGATTATTTGAGAGCTCAGCTGCAGGGACTTTTCACTCTAGCCTTTCTTCAGTAAAAAAAGCTCCACAGTCTCAGCATGACAACAAGAGAAGTGAGAAAGGATAAAGACTGAAGCCATGAGGAGAGAACTGAACTCCTAGGGAGAGAAGAACAATGAGAGATAAGATGCCAGGTAAATAAAAAGGCTGAGGGCTTACTTATGCCTTCAGAGAAAGTGGAGGGCAAGGGGTCAAACTTTACACTAATTAACCTTGCAGGGTTTGCTGATGCAACCGCCCAAATGACTGCAGCATGGGCAGTCTGGTCTGGCCCATCTTCATCTTGTAAACTAAGGATGAAGAAAGAGACAAAGAAGTAACAGTTCCACCTTCAGATCCCAGGCAGTTTGCTATGGTACAGGTCTGACCTGAAAACAGAAGTTTACTCTGGAATCTCCCCACAGTGTCATTTTAACTTTGTAAGAAGCAGCATTGTGAAAGCATGTACCTACTCCTTGATCCAACGAAACACAGGCATACAAGCTAACCTCTGTTAACCAAGCACAACTATTCACAACCTGAGCTTATTAAGCATTTACTTAAACACTACCCTGGATCAAGAAAAGTATTATCATGGGTGTCCTCTAGCTACACAATTAATTGAAGCAGTACCCACATTCTGTCAATACCATTGACAGAATGGTAAAAGTCATGCAGTGAGTAATAGAAATGTAGAAATTATGAAGACTAATACATAAAATAGAACATCCTTGTCATATTTTTTATATATCTCACACACAGAAAAATGAGTGATTTCTATCTCTGTCCTCAATGGCTAATAGAAAAATAGTAAGCCTGGTTTGGGTGTTCTGGCAAGTAGAAATACAGCATGATTGCCATTTAGTGTGTTTATTTATTGGCTTGGAAAGAGAATTCAAATTGTTGGTGTATTAACACTGAAAAAGCATAACAGCAAAATGTGCTTTATCCAAATACTGAGCAGACAGCTTTATTCTGATAAAGACAACCAATCCCCATATCACAAGTCTGTCTTCCTTACTGCATTCTTGTAGAGCATGTGATCCCCAAAAACACCGGGAGATCCATTCAGGTCTTCTGCATAGAGCCTACAGGGAGATAATTTTTTCCTTCATTATTGGCGCATTGCAATCACATATAGTTATAGTTACTGCAAAACAAGATAACTGTTACACAGTTACCAGGAAGATCTGCTGCCACTGAACACCCCCATGAACAAAACTGTGGGGACACCTCTTTTTCAAGCTTCTGCCTAGAATGTTTGCACACCTTTTTCCTCCCACTGCAGGATTTAAATACAAGTTCTGCAGGATGTGGGGAAGGCAAGGTCAGCTCTGCCCAGTCCCTAGCACACAACTTATTAATAATCACAGCAGAGGAAGAACATAGCTGCATTCCCATTCTCTCCGTATAAGAGATCAGAGATTGAGAACTCCTGCCTCCTGAAAAGCCTCTTTTGCTTCCCAGTCCAGTTTGCATTTGTTTAAACCTGAGGCAAGCAAACAAGACACAAGCTCCCAGGAATCCATAACCACCCTGATGCTCCTGGGTTGCAAACCATCTCCATTGCCATCTGTTTTCAGTCACTCCAAAACGAGTTCTGAAGAGTCAATTGTTTTCTTCTAGGAAAAATAAACATGCTAGCTGCTATTCTCCTGATTTCCAGCAATTTTCTGCTGTGGGTAAATGTAGCTTCAGATTTTAGAACCAAGTCTCATTCTCATCCAAAGAATTTTGCAATATAATTACCTCATTTTTACTGACTTGGGTAACTGCTTTGGGTAAGAAAGAAGAAAGGGTGTAAAGTCTGCAAGACTAATTCCTCCTCCTGCCCCTTTGTTATAAAACCTTGGAACAACTGATAGCGATTAATCTCAGTTGATATTTCTTTGGTTCCCTACTTGTTGATTCAAAAGCATTTTAAGACTGACTGTTTTCAGTTGCTTGGAGAGCTGTCAGATCTGTACTGTGGTTTGATTTGGTTTCCAGGGAGTAAAATTATTATTTTTCTTATTTTTACAGCTCTAACACATAGTGGCTGATGGAGGTGGCCCTTCAAAAACCATACTGTGAAGCCAAAGCTACCTCCAGACTGGGAGAAGATTGCCTAGAGATTCTGCAGGCATAAGCAAGATATGGAAGGCAATAAGACAGTCTTGGTATGGGATTTTTTATTTGGATAGGGGGTTAGGTTTTGTTGCTTGGGGTTTTTTATTTTACTATTTGTTTTTAACATGCCCAGTTTACACACTGAACACAGAGAGTCTCAAACGCAGTGGCAAAATGCATCCCTAGGTGTAACATCAGTGACTTTCCAGGAATGATGTCAGCCTTTGGAACAGTACTGTCAGAGCTGGTTTGGGGGGCTGTATTTTTTGCTTGTTTGGGGCTGGAGTGCTCCAGCCCAAGCAGTACCCCAATCTCTGAGTGCCTGGGAAAGGCTGTGCTCAGTTGAAGGAGTGTGAAATAGGGTTCAAGACTCCAGACCACAAGACAAGGACAAAATGAAACATAAAAGAACTAGCAGAACTCAAGGAAGAAGGGCTTTAATACTGAACTGCTCAATATCCATCAGCTTCACCTCCCATCTTTAGCTTCCTCACTGCCTCAGTCATCTATGCCCTTTGACTCTGAAACACCCTTATCCTCAGTTTTAGCCTGTTATAATCTCTGCATCCTCCTTTTCATCTGCATCTCACAGCCGTGTCCACCCTCTCTTTCCTGATTCCTCACTTTTCTCATGGTCCATCTACAGACATGACCAACACCACATGTATGTCATTCCTGGCTCACTTTCATGTCTCCTTCCGATTTCAGACTAAAAACCTCACCAACCACTATCTCAAACAAGTTCTGGAGAAAGAACAATCATCTGTCAGAGTTCCTCCTCCAAATTATGCAGAATAAAATTTCATTAAAACAGAAGTCTTTGATATTAGACAGTGCTTTGATTGCTTCCACATACAGCACACCCAAGTTTTCCTTGTTTTCAGAAAGTGCATGAAAATCAGGTTTTATTCTGGAACTTCAGGACTCTGCATGATCACAACTGCTTTTCTCTATAGCCTGCTGTGCTCATTTACACACAGTATCAGTGCTAACAACTTAACCTAAAGCAGAATTTTCATGTGAGCTCATGTGTAAGGAGAGAATAACTGACTGCTATTGACCACAGTTTGTTAAAATTTAAGCACTTTTACACAAAAGAATGCTCTTACAGCCATGGTGTCTTACTGGACGGATTATGTGATCTGCTTAACACATGTTCATCCCAGTCCAGTTAATAAACAGTAGGAGGAGACTGCTTTAGGTCAAGCAGTATATGGTGGTGGCTGAGGGACACAGTCACAGCCCAATGGCCTCATTTACTTCCTACTTCTTTGTAATCTATTGTTTCCACTGCCCAAAGTTAGCAGCATGTAAAACCACTGCTCAGAAACGCAGTGAAATGAGTAATAGGAATCATTACTTTGCATGCCCCAACAACCTACAAAGGAAGGTGCCTTCAGTTCTCTCCACCACCCTGAGACACCCTCTGCTTCCACTACCCACATTACTTCTTAGTTTGCTGCCACTGCCCTTCCTAGCTGGCTGCATTACTGCCAGTTCTTTTGAAAAAGAACAGGAAAAATCCAACCACACACTAACAAGCAACCAAACCAAAAAAACCCACACAACCCTTTCAGTTGCCAGATCATTATTCACCATTTCAGCCTTTCCTGAAGCATCTTGAATAACTTAGATGATGCTTCTCTGGTTCTCTTCTTGAGCCTACAGCCCTGGTACTCTTTTCAAACTTCACACATTTCCTTGGATTTTTACTTTTCCTCTTCTAGTCCCCTCAACACATTGAAAGAAGTGGAAGCAAGTCCCATATTATGCCCCGAGAGACCATTTATAACAATAGGCTTGAACTTGGCTTTACTAAATCACTCATACCAACATCTTTGTTTCTTTGCTTTCTAAACCATGACCATAAATTTGTATGAAAATAATACAACAGCTGTATCTTTACATTTATGTCCTCATCACCCTCTCTAATATACTGCAAATACAGCCTATCAAAAACACCAGGCCACACTGAACCACGGCTAACACAGATCTAGCACTACAGACTGTGTTGTGGTTTGAGGCCCTCAAACAGTTCTGCTCACTCACTCCCCCCTCTTTCTTCCTCAGTCCGAAGGGATGGGGAGGAGAATCAAAAGAATGTAACTCCCACAGGTTGAGATAAGAACAGTTTAGTAACTAAAGTATAACAT
>JASSUY010016235.1:0-16567 GCA_032466535.1 Forpus xanthops | reverse complement strand
CCAGCATCCCTATAGGCCCCCTTCAGATACTGGAAGGCTGCTAGGAGGTCCCCACACAGCCTTCTCTTCTCCAGGCTGAGCAGCCCCAACTATCTCATTCTATCTTCATAGGGGAGGTGCTCCAGTCCCCTGAACATCCTCATGGCCTTCCTCTGGACTTCTTCCAACAGTTCAACATCCTTTTATGTTGAGGACACCAGAACTGCACACAGTATTCAAAGTGATGTCTCACAAGAGCAGAGTGGAGGGGCAGGATCACCTCCCTCGACCTGGTCATGCTCCTTTTGATGCAGTCCAGGATACGGTTGGCTTTCTGGGCTGCAAGAGCACACTGCTGGCTCATGTTCATTCTCTCATCGACCAACACCCCCAAGTCCTTCTCCTCATGTCTGCTCTGAATCTCATCTCTGCCCAACCTGTAGCTGTGATCGGGGTTGCTCTGACCCAGGTGTAGGACCTTGTACTTGTCACGATTAAACTTCATCAGGTTGGCATCATCCCACCTCATAAACGTGTCAAGGTCCTTCTGGATGGCATTCCTTCCCTCCAGTGTATCAACCGTACCACAGAGCTTCGTGTCATCAGCAAACTTGCTGAGGTTGCACTCAATCCCACTGTCCATGTCACTGACAAAGATGTTGAACAAGACCGGTCCCAACACAAACAGCCAAATAAAGAATGTAAAGAAGAAAAGAAGACTGCACGATTTTTCTTCCTTGGATAGGGGAATGGCAGTTCCTAAAGCAGATTTTATATGTAGAAATTTGACTTTTGGAAACAATTTCCTTTTTTTTTTAACCTTGTCATATTTACAAACCTGTTTTCTTAGTTAATTTCTTATCTAAGGTGTTTCTTGTCTGTTTCTGTAATCCTTTTTATCTCTGGTTGACTTATGCATAACTCTTTCAGTAACTTTTAATCTACAGTATGTAAAGAACATGCATCCTAGGACATATAAGTTGCAGTATGGCTGTGGCATGTAAAATTCCTGTTAATAGCCTCTGCATTGTTCTTGCATTTGGATGGACAGGATTATGAGAGAGTGGTAAGATTTCAGGGTTGTGCCTGAGGTTCTTATGTATTTAACACTCAATGTTTAAGAAATTTGAAGTCAATAATTGTTCTTAAAAACTTGATGGAAATGTTTCAGATTCCTATTTCACTCAGTCATCCAGCCGTAGTCATATCCTTGCCCAAAACCTGAGTAAATAATTAAAATCAAGTATAAACTTGTTTCAGTTAAAAACTCTGTTGGAGAAACTACAGCTTGTGGTAGTGTAACATTTGTTAATTTTGAAAGTTTCCAAACAAGAGTTTAATACTTAAGAATTCAAAACATTTGATAAGCATAAGTATATAAAGATTCCATGTTAGCTGGCGATATCAACTGGGTCTTTATGTGATCTACCTTACTCTCCTCCCTTCTGTTTCTGGAAACTGTGGTGCTGGGATTCTGCTTATCTCTCTAGATAAATGCTTTTCTCAATGAGAAATTCTGCTTTAGGAGGTCAGAGTCACCATCTTTCAAAATGGACAAGTAGAGGCACTGGGTGGTCTTTAGGTATCTTCAGGAATTGTGTGTTTATTGAAGCAAGCAGTATGAGTAATTTCCTTCTAGGTGTCTGTCTGCCTAAGGTTGTAACAAAGGCATTTGACCTAATTATTGGCATTTTAGTTAAATCTATAGATGATTTACATTTTTGTCTGCTGTGTTCAAATGTGAAAACTTCGTAGGCAAAGTCATCAGACCTGCCTTTTAAACTATAGGAATTAAACCACTCAAGGGATACTTAAAATACAGCATAAAATTTGCTGAGTGTAGTAAAGCAAAGCATCTAGCTGTTTCTTGTTTTTTCTGTCAAAATGAATCACAAACTGTGGAGGCAGGAAATAGAATCTAAGCTTGAAAATTTTGTCCTTAAGCTTTTTCCCCTTTCATTTTATTGGGAATGGAATATTAGGAACATGGCAGAATGCACTTAGGAGATTGTGAAGTAATGGTTAGTTCCTGTGGATTCTGCTGCACAGTTCCTATTAAAAAGATTCCTATGCTTTGTGTTGCTAATCTTGATTTTCTGTTATATTCCCAATAAAAATAATAAAAATTATATTCTGGCTAATATCAGTTTCTGGGAGTACTAGCTGTAAATTAACTTAAAAAAGAAATGATAGGAAGCTTTGCTGAATTGCTTATCCAAATTTGAATTATAAATGAATAAATCCATTAGTAATAATTATTTTTTTAATATTAATTGCTTCTTTAGCCTGTGAAAATAACAAGTCCATATCCATCTATAGTCACCAGATGATCTAAACGCTGTTCCATATTTTTTCAGCAGAGCAATTTACTTTTCATTTGCAAGTTGTTAGAGAAATAAAAGATGATAGAAAGTATTTTATACTTTTGTAATACTTGTCATGACAATGCCATTTTTTCTGCTTGTTGAAATTTAATTAACACAACATTTGATAGTATTTTAGACAAATATATGGACAAATGCAAAGTAGGCATATAGGCAAATGACATGTAGCAAGCACACTTTTCTGAATATCAGCAGCTAAATAAAGCTGAATTCTACCAAGTTAATGTTGCTAAGATCATACTTACATCTTTAGAAGCTGGTTGTGTCTGACTTTCTGGGAAGTCAGCTGATACATTGTAGCTGTTAATAAAGAAATTATTTCTGGCAAGCCTTAAATAAACATGTTACTTATGTCTAGAGTCTCCTCACCATAGTGGAAGCAATCGCCTATTTTTAATGATGGTATAATTATGCTGTACAATTACATTTTACTTCATTTATGGAAAAAAAAGGCCTCTAGCCTTCATGATTATGGGATATTTTAGTAAATGTGAATCAGATGAAAACTCAGATTGATGTCTGTTTCATACTGAGGAAAATAGCTCTGAGGGATTCATAAACGGCTGCACATTGGGATTATGACACAATATTTTTGATGTGAACATTGTACTGTTTCATACTGGCGTATTTTAATAGAAATGGAAAGGAGTATGTGTTGTCAGTTCAAGTCTAAGTGAGCTCAGGTAAAGCAGGAATCTTTTGGCAGGGGTTTCTAGAGGGTGCAGTGAGAAATTAAAGGCTCAGTGCCGTGTATTTACTGAATTACATGCTTAGATGAAATCAACAGTACTTTCACAAGAATAAATCTATGCATTTTCATGGTAGTTTAAGGTATTTATGACACCATATAGCGGCTGGTTATATATAGTCAGATATGTTCCTGTATTGTAAGAGGGGTCCAGTTCTTCCCCAACATAAAAAACTTCAAAGTATTGTTTTAGAAGAAGCTTTTCTTGTGGCTTAGTCTTCATTTGCAATGAAAATTTCCATTTGTCTATGCCAAATATGAATTAAAACAGGCTTCAAAACAAGGCAAGCCATTTCCCTGCTCTCATAAATATCTAATTTTTTAAGTCCTTTCAAAGTTGGAAAAATCACGAATGCAATTCATAAGTTCACCAATTTGAAAAAGCAAATTAAAAATTTAAAAATGCCGGATTGTGCAAAATAGATTAATGAAATTTGGATCCTGTGTACTTCATAGCATAGAGTTGACTACCACATGTGATACTGAAAGAATAAAGAGAAAGGCCTGCACTGTTTTTCAAAGTTCCCAGCACCGTTTCTGTCTGTATTTTATCTTTTTGCAAAGCCATAGTGCCAGCCTAGGCAGAATTGACCCCTCAGGTAGTTGGCATTTTCACATTCCAAAATTCTGTATCTATTTGCTCTCTCCTTTGCTGTTATAAGATATGGCAACTTCTCAAAAAAAAATGTGTCCAAACCCATGCATTCTCTTGTGACTTCTGCCTCACCAAAACGAAGACATTTTTACTAAAATGCGTTGGAAAAATGGAGGCTATATATCACATTTAAGGACATAAAACGACTTCTGTAGCTGACAGAGAGCCAGAAGTCCAGCAGGTCACGGAGTGATAACGTGTGTTAAGGTTGATGGCAAAACTGTGAGTGTTTAACCCCCTCAACTTCTGTTTCATAGCAAATGAAACGAGCACCCTGTGTGTGCACAGGATGTTACCAGTTAGCCACATTTATAAGTCATTTTTGTAAGATGTTAAATTTTCTTTGAAGAGCATTCTTAGAGGAGTAAAATGCACAGAAATATTGATATCTGGCAGCTGAGTCTGATATCAACAGTAGGGTCTGCAAGTGGTTTCCTTGCAGATACTGCTGTTTTGCACAAATGATTTCTAGCAATAGAGCTTTACCCATGAACACCTATCACTACCTTTAATTTAAAAGGTGCAGTTTGTGAATGGGTGCTATACCAAAATGTATTTTTTAACATGGAATTCCAAACAATCTGGTTTAGAACAATCTTGTTGAAAAAGCCTGTTAAATACATAAGCAATCTAATGGAGCATCAGCATTCAATGCAATTCTTGATTTCTTTTTCTTCCTGTTTTTCTGATACTGCTGTCAAAATCCAGCACTTCTTTGTGTCACCATGTATTCAAAGCCAGTTTCTAATTTGATTTCCTTGTCAAATCTCATGGATTTCCGTTGAAATACAATTTTTTAAATTTTGTTTTAAGTGGAATCTTAGCTCTGGCCCCTGATGTTCTTTTCTAGGGATAGAGTTATTCTGATTCCAGCAGTAAACTAATGTTTTCCCTGTCAAAAAGGCGAAGAGTGCCAGTACTGTCTCATGATTGTGAAGTTGGGTTCTACCTGTAACACTATCTAAAACATGTTACGGCTTGCTAGATTTTTTTGGAATTGTCTAAGTGCACCTTCAGAATCCCAGGAACTCAGCATAAGAAATAGCCATTTCAGTTTGAGTGGAAAGTTACATGAGCTCCTCCATTCACTCCTTTTCCTTAAATGTATTCTGATGATACTGAACTCTGCATCCTTATATGATTTCAGATTTCTCCTCTCATGTATTTTTATTCTGTTAACCTATTCAGTTTTGCAGACCAGTTATTTTAAGTTACAGTAGTATCATATTTCAGTATTGCTATCTTAGCGTCTCCCATCAGAAAACATTCTGGGAAGAGGGACTTGGACCAGTGTGTTAAGTGACTTTAGGCAGATAAAGTGTTTGACATTTAATCTAAAATGTATATTGGAAAAGGATAGGAATATGCTGTTGTTATTTTTTTCTCCAAATCTGTTATCCTAATTCAGTCATGTTTTGCTGGATTTGCTTCCTGTTTAGTGTTGTTATAATCAGACTTATTTTGGATGACTCATTGTGGTTTTATGGCTGGTTTGTTGTAGAAATAAAGATACCTGGAAGAGGATTGCATCTTTGTATATGTCCTATGCTGTAATTAACAAAATATTTCTTTTCTGTCTGCATTCAATTATTATTATATTAATGATTCAATAACTCTACTGCTTTGTTGGTATGATGTTATGTTTTTCCCAGCTGAATATATTGTTAAGAAGGAAATAATACTGGCAGAGTCACTGCTTAGACTATATTTAATCATTCTTCACACCACAAAGTCATGTGTCAAAACTGCAACTAATGATCCTGGTTTTCGTTTCCTGGCTACGTGTTTAGTCAGCCTTCTGTTAATATCTGTCAGTTCAAGTAGAGGTGTCGTTAAAGGTTTACTTTTGATCATGAGGAACAGTAAACATGACTTTACTTTCAGAAAATATGCATACAAGTATATATTTTATAAGCAAATGTAGGAAACAGCATTTCTGAAATACCAATCTAGACTGTGTAGTAGTATGCTAAAATGGAGATGAACACTGAAAAATACATTTTAGTTGTTCATCGCTTTCTTGCATGATTTTGTGATTTAGTATTTTCTGTAATGATTTTAAGCAGGGCTTTAGTGTTAAACTTAGTAGTATGTTTTTTGTGTTTTTGGGGGGGATGTTGTTTTTCTTTTTTTTTTGGGGGGGAGAGGGTAGAAGTAGTCTGTGTGTGGAGCGGGTGGCATTAAACTTTAGAAGAATTGAGTTTGGAATCCCAGGAATACATCACAGATATCAGAGAGAAGTCAGTTGTTTCTTTTGAAAGCGTAAATTTACAGAAACTCTTTTGTATTGTCACGTAGGCATGATTACTCTGGAAATAAGCTACACAAATGTAATAGTAAGTAATGAACAGGATTTTTACAGCCAGAAATTAGAATTTGTGGTTTGAAGTGTAGCTCAAAGATGACTGTGGATTAATGATTTAAGGACCAGCTACAACAAAAAAAAAAAAAAAAAAAACTAAAAAAAAAAAAAAAAAAAACAGCAAAAAAACACCACGAAGCAGAAATTAGAGGCTTAGAATATTGCAGGTATAATTAGTATTTAAAGATATACTCATACAAACCATGCACCTGCATATTTTAGTTTACTTTTATTTTACTGAAATCATCTCAGTTGTAATTGCTTAGTAAACTCAGACAGTGTCATTGTTCAGCAATGTTGAGTGAGAAGAGCCCAATTGTGTCTTAGTAAGAAAGGGAAACTTCTTTCAAGGTAGAAATACTTGTATCTGGGGATTACAGTGAGAAAGTGGAAATTGTTTAAGAATGTGTGATGGGTACTTTCTTAGCAAAAAAAAAGCAGAACTTGGCAGATGGATGCTTTTCCTCTTTTCTGGGTTAAATTGCTTATGGACCAGCCCATCACCATTTAGCAAATGCTCCAAACTCCTGATCAAATGTCATTTGCCTTTCTGACTTGTTTTGCATTACTTTTTGGCTTATGGTTTTATTATCGTTTCAGAAATGCAATGGCCTTTGAACTATAAAAATCTCAAACCTAATTCTGTTTAGAAAGGACATGACTGAAATGGAGAACTGTAAGCAACAGAATCCAGTTTGAGATTGTTTTCTTTGGAAATTTGGTACTCTGAATGGCATAATGACAGGGGATTCCTGCCTTGGCAGGGGGCTTGGACTAGATGATCTCCAGAGGTCCCTTTGAACCCTATCAAATCTGTGAGTCTGTGATAATGGTTATGCAAAGTTCCCAGAAGTCCTAAGCAAATTCTAATGTTAAAAAATTGTTTTCAGCTTAAGTAAAAAACAGCAGCCTTTGACTGCCTTCATTGCAAATGCTGATCAGGAGGGAATGGATAGGGTAGAGGAATTTTGCACTGCTTCATTTTGCATTGTCTCTGGCTGTGCTGCATTTTATATGGACGACAATCATAACAGCCTTTCAGTCTGGCCTGCTGTACAAGCAGCAGGCTAAGACCCTTCCACATATGTGGTGGGTTTTCTGTGTGGTGTGTTTCTTTTCTTAATTGCATGTTCCTGGATAAATGCTAACCATTTTCTAAAATTATTTTTAGCTTTAGATCCTGCTAAAGATCCATGTTTAAAGATGAAATGCAGTCGCCATAAGGTCTGTGTTGCACAGGATCAGCAAACTGCTGTTTGCATTAGTCACCGAAGGCTTACGCACAGGTAAATACTTTAAAAGTTAATCCTACAGACTTTTTATAGCATTCATAATTTGACTATAAACCATAAACACACTGTAATTAGTTTGGTTATTAAACAACATATGAACAGAGTAAGAGTGGATTTCAGAAGTAATTTTGTATGCATGATTTGATTAGAATGTTTAATATTTGATTTTTTTTGATAGACTGGTAAACTATAGGGTGTACATATTTAAACGTCTTAAGTTGCTGATACATTTAAGGGGATACCTACTGTGTCACTGCCAAATGAATATGATGATTATGATAATGTTCTGCTTCTGTATAGTGCTTTTAGTTCATCACTTATATTAAGCTAGAGAACTCAAAACTGCCTGTTCAAGTGTAACGGCCTGTTACAATGTTAGTTGGTTTTCTGCATGTTGGAGTTTTGTAGTTTTTTTTTCTTTCTTGTTTCTTTCTCTTCTATGTATTAGAGCAATTTGTCCATTCTTTGCATTCTGGACTGGTTAAATATGAGGAACAAATACACGATAAAGTTATTCCAGAATCCAAACGCAGATGACTTTTTTTTTTTCTTAATAACAGTTCCAGGTGCTCTATTTATGTAGGTCTTAGAGTAGCAAAATATCAGTGTATTTCTGTGGCTTATCTGGGGCAGAAGGTTTGTATGCAGGGACCTGAATCATATGCTTAGATGAGTCATGAGATTGTTGTTTGTTGAGGAGATGGAGTCAAGTTGCAGTTTTAAGGTGAAATTGTTCATTTTTTTACACTTCATAAAGGCTAAACTTCAGTAACTTGATTGAAGTAAGTGTGTGTTAAAGTGCTTAACACAGTAGGAGCTGAAAAGAACTAAGTAAAATAAAAGACTTTCTAGTCTGATATAAGAGAGTCATTTCAAGCTTTTTAGAGAGCCAGTGATTTTATGAATCATATAAGGAATGTTCTTTTGAGTGTGTAGTTGTGTTAAATACAGTCATCTGTAGATTTTCAAACAGTGCAAAATGAAAGGAAAGGTTTAAACCATTATTGATCTGCAGTTGCTGTTAATTAACAGAAAAACCCTACATTATTTGAAGAGCTAAACTGTTTATATCAGTCTCCATGTAGAGCTAGACATTTTGGTTTGATAGAGTATTGTATAAGGTGCAAGAATTATTAGCAGATATAGTGAGGTAGCCTAGTGTCAACCGTATGTGACCTGTCAGGGGAATATGCCAGTCAGCTGTGAACAGACTACATAATTTCTGAGAGGTATCACATACAGGCATCACATACATCCATTGAAAACAGTGAAAAAATGACATCTCCATGTTAAGTATACATGTAAGGACTGAAAACGTTTTTAGACTAGGTGAAGTCACATACAGTGGTAAAACTAATAGATGTATTGACATTTGTCTTCACATCTGTATTGTTCCTCCCACAGTCCTGGCACCGTTTCAGAAAGGTAATATTTTAAGAGGCAGAGCTTGTCTGGATATAATGCAATCTCATAATGGGAAACTTTGGCATCACAGCAACTTGGTGATTGTAATAAGTACTGCAAGTCTTGTCTTGTAAGTCAGATGAAGCAATTCTCTTTATAATTGTCCTGAGCCAGGACAGACATTTTCCATCCTTAGATCTCCTGTTCCCCTGTATGATCAGGTTCAGGGAGCAAACAGTTTCTTTGTTCTTTTTTTCTAAACAGGTTTCCTTCGTGCAGTCTCTGCTCTTCCTGTAGTATAATGGGATAAGAGTATTATTTGCATATTCAGAAGCAGTAGTGTTTGCTGGTGCCTTTATCGCTATTAATTTTTTCAGTCCAAGATTTTGTTCCTTCACGCATACCTACAATTTGCATGTTGATTTTCACCAGTGCCATCTGTTTTTCCAAGTTCCCAAAGGGCAAGTCTACTCATTTGTAAGTCTTGGTAAAAATTAAATGAGAAAGGTTATGTCATCAACTGTCAAGTTATGTTATCTACCTATATCCATTTCTGATATATCAGTTGTGTGTTTTTAATTTGTTGGGAACAAATCTCTGGAGAACTTTATCCCAGTAATTTTCCCTTTCTGTTTCATCTCTATGTGCATGTGGTATTCTTTAATGACTGAATAATTATTATTCTTTTTATTAAAGGTAGTTGGGGATATCTTCTGGAAAAAATTGAGACCTTTTCATGTGTTACTGGGAACTCTTCAAACTTCTTAGTTAAGAACTTGCCCATAGATTCCCCTTTGGGCATATTTGCTATATAGATACGTCCATGGATGTTGCAGAGATTATTCCCAAGACTCTTGCAGAGGAAAAATAATTTTAAGTGTGTGAACTGATACAGTGGCAAAATTATCCTGAAGAGACAGGGAAGAGGAGGTGCTGTATTCCTCCAAGATAATTAAAAGATTATGACTAACTTTGGGCTTCCCTATGGAAAAAAGTATGAAATACAGTTATAGAATCGTAGAATAGTTAGGGTTGGAAAGAACCTTAAGATCATCAAGTTCCACCCCCACTACTATGGTCAGGGACACCTCCCACTAGACCATGCCACCCAAGGCTCTGTCTAGCCTAGCTTTGAACACTGCCAGGCATGGAGCATTTGCAACTTCCTTGGGCAGCCCATTCCAGGGCCTCACAGTAAAGAACTTCCTTAGCTGAATAGATTATTCTGTAGTGTCATGAACTTGGAATTCTCAGATTTGCAGTTAAATTCCCTGTTACTAGAAGCAGCATTTGCAAGCAGCCCTATTACCTTGTTCATAAATTTCTGTATATAAAACCTGTCATTCTTTGAAGTAATAGCATAGACAGAGAGTTACTTATCAATGAAGGCTGCTAATTGTATCTAACGGAGAATCACTTCAGTGATTTTTCTTTTTGTTTTGGTAGAAAAACATTTAGAGAAAAAACTCTTACAGATTGCTAAGGGTCTCTCAGTACCACGGGATGAAGCATGCAATCGGTGCATATCCCAGCTATCTCTAAAACTGTTAGTGATGTGATACGACATGATCTCAACAGGATTAGTTAATGTGACGGAACACTCTATTGATGAGGTGATTCTGCATGTGCTTTCCTAAGTATTAAAACTTGTGTTAGTTCACAGGTATCTTAGCTCTGTGCTCTTTCTGCCGCATGTTTATCTTCGTGTTGTTTCAGTTTCCATGGCAGCAGAGGTCATGGTTTCCCCTCAGTCCTCAGATACTGTGCACAAGGCTCATTTCTTTTTGTGGGAGACTGCCAAGATGGCCAGTCCTCTTCTAGCATGCTTCTGCAGTGCCACAGCATCCTGATGCAGGAGCTTCCTCTATGTACTGTCCTGGAAAGACTGAACAGTAGACATAAATGTTGTAGATTATTGGTCATGAGATTAGTTTGGAGTACCAGAGCTTTAGAAAGTGTGGGGGCATGGTTAGAAGTGTCAGATTTTTTTTAGGTAGCAGGTAGTTGCATTTGATTCTCAGCTAGCTATAACTGTGTTGGAAGCTGTGTTCTGTGTGTGCTTTGCTCTTACCTGTGTCTTAGGAAAGAAAGAGGAAGTACATGCAGGATATGCATTAATGTTACTTATCTAAGTACTACTTCCATGTGGATTTCTGGGGAGAGTAGCTGCCTGCAGTAGAATGCATGATAAATAATTCAAAGTCTGGCATAAAATAGAATTCTTCATTGATTCTTTGAAACTCTGGAGTTGACATTAGCTTTTGCTTGATGGTTTACTATCCCTTTGTGCTTTCCAGTTATTTTTATTGGTTAAGTGCTAGGCTTTATGGGAAAAAAAAAAAAAAAACAACTATAAAGTGTCTGTACACACAGTAATGAAATGCTTTTTGGAGTATACCTCATTCAGATGCAAATACAACTCGAGGAATGTTAGAATACAAAATTGCCAATGCTGTGATGCAGTGATGTGAATGTTATGGTGACAAGCAGGCTGTTCACCATGCTAATAGAAATTTGGCTACTCATTTTAGTTTTCAATCACTTCACTTTCAGGAGTTTCAAATACTTGAATCTCCTGTACTGAGAATCTGTGGGAACTATGAGTTCACCCCTCTGAACTAGGGGAAGAGGAAAAAAGTTAAGTGAATGTTCAGCTAGAAGAGAATTGGACAGGAAATAAAAAGGGATGAGTCAAAGGAAAAGGGCTGTAGGTGGCAATGGGTATTTCAGAATACTCGCAGTAGAATATGTGTGCTTTGCTTGTGCAGGGACAGCGGGTGGTAAAGATAATCCCTTAAATCTTCACCGACTTCTGGTTGCCACTTTGAACAAAGAAAGAATTTGAGGTGACACCACAACATGTAGGAACTCATTAAAGCCATCGAAAGCTGGTAGCTAACTAGGCTTGTAAAAGTGGAGGAGTTACTCAGCAGCAAGCTATTGTAGGTTTGCATAAGTCCTGATAAATAGTCTGTTAATGTAATCTTAGATTTGGAACAGGCAATTATAATTTGAAGTGACACGTCATGTAATTTGCTCAAAGTCTAAAATTATGTGAATTGTAGGCTGCTGTAGTAAGCTAAGTAGTGTATAGGTGAAACTAAGCAAATAAGTTAGCTGCTGGTAAAGAGCAGGATTCTAGAAAAGTTGAATTAAACGGGGCAGAGTTGCCACCCAGCAGAGTGGCAGAGAATTTTAATGTGAGCATAACAGCAAACACGGGATAATAGCTGTGCTTTCAGTTGGTTTACTTCTACTGGAATTTTATTCTTTTTGGTACTGCATGTTTGTCTTGACAAATATGAATTGAAGGTGAAAGAAAGAGAGGTGGAGGAGGGAAAGCATCTGTTGGCTTCAAATGTTTCTCCTTGCTTTTATTTCAAAACAGCTGCAGGAGAAAATTTGCAAATGAAATAAATTCAGTTGAGATCCAGTTATTAAGCAGTCCATTCCATGACTCGACTGCTTAGTGCAAGAAACTGTTGAAATGACGACTTGCTCAGTAACATTTAGAAATGCATTTTGTATATAAGCTCTGAAAATGGGGAAATTGCAAGGCAGTTTTGGGCCAAAAAACATGTCCTAAGTAAGTCTGAGTGTCTGATATATTATAAGCTGGTGACTAATATTGTACTTATTACTTATAGTGGAATCTAATAAGACAGTCTCTTTCTCTGTGAGTGAAAAAAGAATGTACTGTGTAAAATTAATTGGGTACATTAGATCAGTCAATGCTAGGATGCATTAAGGTACTCAATGTGTGAAATGCATGTGCAGTTTTCCTAGGTAAATGTAGATCTGTCTCTTTCATAAATTCCCCACCATACGTAATGTCCCCTGTCCCCATTGGGAAGGTCTTGCTGTGCTTTTTATGTTTGTTTGGTTGGTTGGGTTTTCTTTTAATGTGAAATGTGTAAATCAACACAACAGTTCTCCACTGCGGGAGAAATAGATTGCACTTTTCTCTCTGCTGTGTTATTTTCATAGCATGTTAAGATGAAATAGTACGTTTGAAGACCAGCAGCTATTATTTGTGTAAGGAACTCAAACTTCCTATTGAATTTCTCACACTCTCCAATCTATTCTTAGGTTTCAGATTCAATTACAATTGCTTCCTAATTCAAGTATTACAGGCCCAGTTTTTATTTCACATGATAGGTATAGGAAATCTGTAGGGAATTATTTAGAAATAAGGCATCATTCCTTTTGTAACAGCTTATGATTTATTTTCTTTTCTGTGGATTACAGTCCCTTCTTTACCTTCTTTTTGCACTGCTCTTTTTCTTTATGGTCGCAGTCTATACCTTTGCCATTTTAATAACTTAGGAAAGGCGTTCATAAGAGGAACAAAATTGTCTTACCATAGAGGTATGCAGCTTTTTTGGATCTTCTTTATGAGTAACCGATTTCCAATAAATACTAGCTAAGCAAAAGATTCTGATATTTTATTATAATGTATTATTTTTTAATAATTATAAATTTTTTTAAATTATTACAGAATAACCCATTTTGTTAAAGTAAAGGTGAAGGTAGGAAAGGTGACTTAATGGTTAAAACATTTCAGTTACAGATTGTCATTTACCTGGAAAATGACAAGAATTCCACTAAGCACTTAACCAAGTTAAGACAAAGAAAGAAAAGTTGTAGTTGCTCTTTTTTTTAGAACTCCAGAAGGCAGGGTCCAGGGAAGTGTGCAGACTGGACCTCTGTGAAACGTGAAGCTTGGTAGCACGTGAGCAATATAGAGAGCCTAATGATACCGAATTCACTGTATTAAGATAGTGAAAGTGAAATGTGTTGTAGGTACTATCCAGCAGAAATGTTTCCTCTGCTGTTTCTTCTGAGTTCTAGGAAATGAAGTTAGGTTTAGTGAGAGTTGTTCCCTGTCCCAAAGCTTGTGTGGAGTATTAACAAAAAAAATGAATGTTTCCACTTGTGGATGCAGACTTGAAATTGCAATGACTTCACTATTAAAGCATGTCAACGTGTCAAGTTTACTATGCACTCACAGAATGGCAAAATGTTTTATCACTTAATCAGTCTAATTTATTAAGGTAGGTTATTTGCATGGTTTGATTTTTGCACTAGCACTTAATCTTCCTATAACTTCTTTTAGGCTTTTGAGTGAAATGACATTTCCAAGTGTTGATTTGGTTCAAATGATTGGTCATCTTGTCCATTCTCTTGCCTTGGACTCTTTCCCTCTTACAGCGTTTCTAAAGAATGTGGAAAACTAGTCTAAATACTGGATTATGAGGAATTTGTCTCTAGGTATGTTCACCTTAATATTATAAGATGAGGAAAATGTTCCATCTCAGCTTTGAAATGGTGAGTGTTAGGTCCTGAAGCATGAGATGGATTAACCTTTTCCTGTTATAGATGATGTGACAGAAGTCTGGAGTAAATTTCAGGTGCTGCAAAACTGTATCATTTATTCCATTGCAGAAGGAAACCTAAACTTCTGTTTCCATGGTCTGGTACTACATGTTTGAGATTGTGCTTCCAGGCATAAAAAGCATCCATGTCTGAGTATGAGAGGCCTATTTGATAAGAAAATGCATCCGCATGCATGCACACGTGTCTGCGTACATTCACATGTGTGCACAGGTATATGTATTTTTTTCTGTTTGTGTCATATGGAGATGTGTAGCCAAGATTTCCAAAACCTCATACTTTGAAATATGAGATATTTTACTATTGCTCTCACTTTGCAATTAAGGGTTTTCTATTTAGACTTGCTGCCATGAAGTGTTTGATTTAGGGAAAAAAAAAAAAAAAAAAAAAAAGGGAAACAAAAGCTGTTATTTGCAAATCTTCTCTGTTAAAAGAAAAAAAAAGAAAGAAAAAAGAAGTAATTGTATTAAGTATTCCAGGCAGTTTTGAAGGAGATGCTGTTGGAACTGGTAGGGAAGGTGCTGTATTTGATTAGAATCTGAAAAAGCCTTGCTCTCATTTGATTAGAAAAAAGAAAAAAGCAGAGGAGAAGGAGCAGTATACCTTTGTAGCTTTTCTGTATCTTTAGGTGCTGCAACATTTTATTATGACATCAAATAAAGACTTCCAAAAAAAGTGGAGCAAAACAAAGGGTTTGCTCTGGGCAGATTGTGTGGAAGTTGCAAACACCACTATATAGGATGTCATCGTTTCACATTATAATGCTGCTTAAGAAGGCCAGCTGGTGCAGTTAAGTCCCTTATTGGAAATTTTAGTCTGATTCATTACTGCGATTTGCAGTTGTACACAGAAACACTTAATCATTCTTACGCTCCAAGCTCTATTGAATCTACTGAAGGCTTTCTGGTTCTCTGCATAATTTGTGCTGCCAGTATGCCAGCTTGGCAGTGTTTCAAGCTTGTTGCATTATCTGTGTTTGTTTGCACAGGAAGTGATGCTGCACGTAGGCTGAATTTACAGTAATTCTTTTGTAATAGGCTAATGAGCAGCACTACTTCATTCACAATACTAACGTTATATAGCTTTGATTAGTCCAATTATTCTGTAACTATGCCATTGTGACCATACTTACACTCTACAGAGTACTGAAAAGGAAATTTGCTTAGCCATAGCTTAAATGAGCATGTTGAGAAAATAATTTGGACTTCTATATGCTTAAAAAAAAGAGGTGAAAATGTGAATATTTTTGAGATATCTGTATGCTCTATGAATTAATTTAGTAAAAGAAAAAAGTAAAGCTTTTTTTTTTTTTTAATAGCTGCTTCATTTCATTGGGAAGGAAAAAAGGTTTTGCATATGTTGTGAAGGCCTGTTTTTCCTTGGTTTGTGTTTCTCCGATTCATTTTAGTGGGAGTTATGAATACGCAGCTAGAGGAAAACAGAATCCTCTAATGGGATTCGTTCTCTCTGTTACTTCTGCTAACATAACAGGAGATACATAGATTGCAAGAATGTGTATTGCAGTACCAATGTTGTCCATATCAGCCTTACTGTTTCTTAAGGTTGTAACTTACCCATACAATATTTATACTTTTTGCAGACAAACTTCAAAACTCAAAAAATTGCTGTCCTTACAAAAAGAAAAAAATAGACTCCATCCCTCCCCACCCCAACCTGTGTCTGTAGAAATAGATTTTTTTTTTTTTTTTGCCTCTTGGTATGTAGTATATGTTTTGTAGGAAATCAAAGCAAACTTGAAATAAGAGACCCAAGTAGAACTTCCGTATTCTATTTTATTAGCAGAACAGGTATTTTCACTATACTCTTCCCATTCAAAGTCCGTGATACACCACATTTTAAGGAAAATAAGGACTCTTACTTTAGACTAACACAGATGGACTTAATTAGTAAGTCTTGGACCTACATGTATTTTACCAGCTCCAGTAACCTTGTTCAATTCTCAGTGGCCTGTAGGAGCGACAGGGTACACTGGATAATTAGTTGGCGTCATGAGTTTTTCAGTGATCATGAGTGTCCTACTTTCCACTTCTGCAATGAGATCCAATTCTGCAATGAGATTATAAACTTGGATTGGGATTCTTTTGCAGGAAAATGGATGATGATTTGGTGTATTTCCTTGTGGTTTACTGGCAGCTGCTGAAGGCACACTCGGTTCTACTGCCTCCTAAAAGGCAGTAAATTAGGACACTTCTGTTAAAAAACATAGGAAATAATTAGGAAATGTGAAGTGTGATCTAGGAAAGCACTGCTATTAGAGTGTAAAACTTTTGACTAAACCCTGGGGAATTGTAATGTGCTTCCCTTTAACAAAAAATGGTTTGTGAGCTT
>JASSUY010016233.1:0-15282 GCA_032466535.1 Forpus xanthops | reverse complement strand
AGCTGAAAAATCCATAACACAGTGCTACACCAGCTACTGCCCAAAGAAAAATGACTGCTGCTGCTGAACCCATGACACTCTCATATTCCAAAAATTTTTCATTGGTATTGTGTGTTGCCTGTAGCAGATAATGTAAACAGTTCATAGAGTGTCTTCATTCCTATGTTTTTATAGCTGTGAATTAGCCGCAAGGGAGTAGCTTGAGTACTGCATTAAACCAACAAGCCTTTTTCCCCTGAGACAATAGAAATCACTTTGCATACATACCCACCTACCGTGCTAATGGCGGCTGTTACTTTAGAATCCGTTCTTAAAACCACATAGCCAGCCTGACTGTACTTTCCACTTCTCAGTACATTTCCTCCACCAATGGCATATATCATTCAGAGATTGTTGAGAATTCAGTAACAAAACCAAGCAATGCTGTATTTGTCTAGTGTATTTTCTATCCAACATAATCAACTATATTCTTTTTTATTAACTGAAAAATTGGAGGGTCAACATTTGATGGAAAAGATCCAAATAGAGTACTTCATTTTGAATCCTATTTCATACAGGAAAGATTATTTCCAAATGTGGCCAAAGTGCTTGGCTGTAGTGCTTGGCAGCCCTGTTCTGTGCATAAGAGCAGTACAGAACTTTAAATTAAGCAGGCTTTTACTAAAGCAGTTGTTCTCTGAGTTATGCCATTCTCACATTTGCATTTCTGAGAGGCAGCTAATCACCTACAATCTGAATATTGTAAAGGCTTTTAAAATTACTTTGTCACTATCTAGCTATCGTGCATTATAATTTCATTATCCTATTTCAATACATTTTCAAATATTCATTGAGCATGCATTTTTTTTGACGTCATGGGCTTGCTTTAGTGTGCTTCAGGAAGGTTAGATTTTAAACACCCAGTATTTTACAGTGATACAAGATGTCTTCAAGTAAAGCACATGTCTCTTCAAGACAAAAAGCAGTAAATAATTCTTTCCTGGTAAATTAGGTTAATTAGTTACATTGACTAAATACTAAAAGTCAGTGTATTAAGGATACAGTGCATTCTCAGAACCTTGTCAGTGTTACATGACAAGGTTACTCTTCATGTAAGACAGGATAACATTTTGTTGAAGGATCTAAGACAGTTAGGAACCCAAGCTTCCATGGAAAAACAGTTAATATATTATTCACTAATTAATTTCTGAATATTCTAGCTTTTGTCTGTATTTGGAAGTTTTAATTCATTCAAAATTGGTTTTTTATAATCTTCAGATTTCTGTTGAGGATTTTAGTGTCTTTTAATGTTACAAAAGCTAATTTGGGATAAAACTGAGAAACCTTCTTCTTGAAAAGTGTATAGAGTGCATTTCTTACTCAAAAAAAAAAAAAGTGATTTTTTTCTTCAGGAATCCTCCATATATTGTTTTCTTGCGTGTGGAATGCAGAGTAGGGGTAGAGAGCTATCTGTTCTCCCAATTTCAGTTGGTAATAATATATTTAGAAAGCATTTAAAAATAATTAAGATACCCAAAAGATTAAATAACCTTCCCATGACTTTTCTCCTCCTCTTACAATTTTCAAGAGATGTATTTTATTAAAATCTACCAGTGTAAATTTTAGGAGGATTTACACCTTGGGATTTTTTCCCATCTGTTTTTTAAAGCACATTAAGAGCCAACACCAGGGAAATGGCTTTACAAATTATTACCTCCAGAGTCTGAGAAACTTGTTTTGAAAACTCACACATCCTGTAAGGGCATCACTGTACTCACTGCACCATTCCAGGATGTAATTTAAATTCTCTGCATTTTTGTAGGCTACAGTTTTAAAAGACATTGTTTTACCACCTGCGTAACCCTGTAAAAAGCCCTGAGTTTTTGAAAGAGGAAACCTGAATTTAGCCTGGATTAGGAGTGGGTGCAATAGGAGACCCTTAATGCCTGCTGCTGTGCCAGTGAGGAGATGATGTATGCTTTTCTATTTAACCTGCTGCCACCGGCAGGGAGCTGAGGGGGCAAACACTGTCCCCAGGTGTCCGTGTTACCAGGCTGTTTGCTCATTTCCATAAACTTTCTTAATCATCTTTGCATTCAGAAAAGAAAGGCTATCCTAACAAGGCATAACTGAAGACAAATTCTTTTGATGCAGTGATGCCCCTAAAAGCTTAACTTGGCTGCCACTAGTTAGTACTTTTTTAAAGGATTTTGGACTTGTAGTTTGACACATTCAAAAGTTATTCCCAAGATTTTTGAATCAAAGTTCCATCTAAAGGCTGTTATCAAATAGCTTACAGTCAGAAAGCACAGAGACATGTCATTGTTGCATAGGCAAGAGCTGAGCTTGCTGGGACAGCAAGGTTTGTCAAGCAAAGTAACCGGATCATGCACATCCGACATTCGTTGTACACTGGTAGTCTTGGAAGCAGAAGCCAATATGTAGCAATACCTAAAATTATTGTGAATCTGCCTTCTATACACAGAAATATAAATTAACCATCAACTGGATTATTTAATAATACAATAATTTACTCTATGTAAGTATTTACAGACTAGTGAGTATGGGATATGTGATTCTGTGCATAAATCCACATATGCAGGAGGAGATAGACTGGAGAGGAGACTCATAGAAATGCAACTGTACCTTTACAGACCTTCATATACCTATTTAGTTCCAAGTTTTATACTTCATTAAGGAGCAATTGGCCTCTGGTGGGTACCCTAAAAAGTGTAATGCACACTTGGAACATGTCCCCTTTAGAGATCTGTAGTGACTAAACAGATCTAGTTTCAATATGACTTAGCAAAATCTGGGCATTCTGTGCCTGTGTAAGGGTTTGTTTATATATGGCTTATGTATACCATAGAACTTTGCTTCCAAAGTGTGGTTGTGAAAGGAGAAGGGATTTCCAGGATCAATGGATCCATCCCACTTACTGTCATATGTCTGATACCTCAACAGAGGCATCTGAGTTAAGGAGTTCTTGGTCATACTTGACTCCCTCTAAGTCCAGTGCTTAATTTTGTTTTATTTTAACTTAACAATTATTTTACAAGAGCACCTAGCACCCAAGTAAGTGATGCTCTCAATGCAAAATCAGTCTGGTACTTCAGCTACAGAGCAAGTGTGCCTTTATTCCAGTAACTGTCAAATTTTTATTGGAAAAAGATGAGGATTCCTCTGGTCAGTCAGTGAAATATTTTGTGCCAGGAAACTGCTGCTTTCATTTCCTTTCTTTCTCTCAGGAAAACTCATCACACCAGACTACATGAAAAAAAATGTATGTTTTTGTGAAATAAGACATGGACTGATGTTGATACAAGCAGTTTACTACAAGTGCTAGGCACTACTGGGGTTATCATGTGGTATAATGCTGAGTTCTTTTTTTTATTCCAGGAAGTAGACATATTTTTGCTCTATGAGGTCTGTTTTTTCAATATTCTTGAGAAAACCAGTGCTGTGATGTTGCTTTTCTTTGCAGCTTCTATCCATATATAGCAAACTGTTTGAATACCTTGTAGTTGATATTTAGGGAGGCTACATGTGATCAGGATGCTTACTGGTTGAAGTATTAAGAACATACTAGAATTCATTTTTCCCACTTTACACCAGGAAATTGAAACAGTGAAATATTCTTATTCTGGTAAATCATGGCCCAAAGGCCACAACCCATGTGTGAATTCAGCCACAGGTTTAGACTTCCAGACTTCAAATTGGGTGGTGGTGGTGTTCATCTCACTGTATTTTAAATATCTGCAAGTTAGAGATCTCACCTATGCTGCTCACCTGGGCTTCTTCTGTGTCCAATAAAAGAGAGGCACTTGTGGTAGGATGTTGGTAACTGGAGAAGTGAAAGAAGGTACTCACTGATTTCTGCCTCTCCTCAGAGTCCAGAAACATAGGTTAGGCATTGCAGCTCTATTAGATGACAAGGTAATATGAGCCCTGCCTGAAACTATGCCTCAGTTACCCATTTGCACAGTAGGATGAATAGCTGCCTGCCTCTCAAGGATACTGTGTATACAGAAGATAACTTTGAGGAAAAAAATACATAATTCTTAGTTTGAAATTTGGGAGTTGAGTTCGGTTCCTAATGATCTTTTGCACATCCCAAATTAGAAAGGAACCTTCCAGTATGCTTATGAGTTGTCTATGAGCCTGTAAACTTGTATCACAGGTCTTTTTCTTTGAAGTTTTTTGTTCAGTAACCTATTTATTTTTACTTTTTGTAAGGGTTTTGTATTGCTTAATATGCAGACCTGAAATTACTATTGACTTCTAAAGGATTCTGTTCACTGGTACCTGCTGGTTCAATGGTAAAGCATGAGTTAAAAACTTAAACCTGTTTTTTAATAACACAGTAGCTTTCCTAACATGTTCTTCACTCAGTAAAGGCAGAGACTAAGAAGTCTGTCATGTTCCTAATCCAGTCAAACATTTTTCTTTTGAAGTGTTCCAGCCTTACATATTCACATACATGCATACATTTCTGTCTGCGTGTATCTTTTTCTAGGTGCATAACTGCGTAAAAGGTTGTGAGCATATACACATTTCATTAATGTTTAATTTATTATTTATGAAAACATTTATAATAAGAGAGCTATCGGACTGGGAATCCATTAGACCAGGAGCTGTTCAAAATGTACAGCAAATAATACAGGTGATTGACTGCCAGTGAAATTATATCACAGTAGCAAAAATTTGCAGAGGTAAGTTTGTCTTATTGGAGTATTTTCCTGTTTTGAAGATGATACTGCTCCTCCCTTATTTACTTTCTTCCTAAATATTATACTTCAAGTAGTACGCATCAAATGTGCCACAGAATTTTGTAACTAGAATATTATCCAGCTCTTCCCTGGATGACATCTAACCTTGAGGATATAAATCTAAAAGTTGCATCCATTAAATTTACTGGTTTAGATTACATTCTGGCAAAGTCTAGAGTGTAGAAGCCAAAGCTTGCTCTGAAGCCCATGTTCCACCCTGTATGGCCCCCCATGATTTGCTTCAGGTCCTGAAGAATGCATACCTGGGGACTCAGCAAAAGTGCCTCCCCAGCCCTCCTAGCTTCACTGCTTACATTAGTTTTCTGAGGCTTAAACTGAGCTCATTAATCCAAACAGTAAATTGATGGGATCTCCATAATCCTCGACTTCTTAAGCAATAAAGAATTCCTTGTGCTAGGGTATGAAAAATCTCAGACTGTTCATGCCTCCACTGAGTCATTTCTTAAATGCCTATTTTTCATGGTTGACTTCACATAGCAAGAACTTAAAAGCTACATTGGCTGAGTGCTGATGAAATGAGTTAGTGGCATAAAGTAGCAACTTAGTAAATGTAACAGCACTTTAAAAGGTAGAGAAGCAAAATTCATATCCATTGTTGAGTGCTTGGAAGTGTTCTAATGTTCCGCTGTTACAAAGTGCTTAGTATGTTATGACTGATGTGCTCTGTTTGAAATTGCAGGTTTATGCAACTCAGCCGACAGCTGGATGATTGTTCCCAATATCAAACAAAACCACTACACCGTGCATGGGTTACAGAGTGGCACTAAGTACATCTTCATTGTTAAGGCCATTAATCAGGCAGGCAGCAGAAACAGTGAGCCCGGCAAGCTCAAGACAAACAGTGAGTAATGTGAGATCCAGCATGCACACGTACTTCTCCTTTCTTGCCTTCCTTTCTGGGTTTGATCTTTGGAAGATACAAGAGCACAGAGCAGTTAAACTTATTTAAAGTGCTTCCCACAACAAAAGCCACTTATTTAACTTGATTCAAGATTGCCAGACTCTTCAGCAGTGCAGAAATTACTTTTTTTTTTTTTTTTGAGAGAGAAACATCTGTAGCTTGGTCACTGGAAATATCATTTAGGAACAGAGCCATAACATATGAAATGATTGAAAATACTCTTTTGTGGTTTTGTTTTAATGTCTTCTCTATTCTTTTTCCTCTGCAAAGCAAAAGCTTTTTTTATGTTTGCAGTTAAACATTATATTTTTGTATAGTGTTCATAAGATAATTGCTAGTTTTAATTTTATCCTCCAGAATGATCTCTTTCTTTGGATACTGGAAAGCTTCTTAACTCCATCCCCTTCAGTTTTTATGGAGTTCAAGAAGGTGGTAGAGTAGTCAGAGATACCACTTCAAAAATACAATGGTTACATAAATTATTAGCAGATGTAGCATAGCAATTTTAAGACTGGTTTTCAGCCTTTTTCTTCATGTGCCACAGTAAACCACTTGGTCATGAAGTCATCATGGACAGCTCTGAGCACTGCAGAGGGAACACTGGGATTTGTACACCCTCTGAAACCTGCTTATTGTAAGCAAGGGTGCTCAAAGAGGGATGATACTGAATGTTGCAAGAAAGAGGCTGCAGGGATGCCATATACACATTTCTGAGTTTCATATTGCTATTAACCTGGCTTGCACTTCTGTTTAAAAGCTGCTTATACAAACTTCACATCTGCTACCAAGAATCTGAGTATTGTTAAACTTGGTAAACTACAAGCAGATATATAACTAGAGGAGCCATCTGGAAATGGAGGTCTTTCATCCTTTTGCCAATTTGTGACCCAATGTGGCACAAAAGCAATTTCTCAGGTGCTTCAGCAACACAGAGGCCCCTAATCACATGGAGAGGCAGTCTGTAGGTATTTTATTCCTAGCAAGTGATAAGAAAAAGCAGGAAAAATGTGCCCCAATATTTTTCAGTGAGTTTATTTTAGACTTAGTCATAATACCTAACTAAATACACGTTGCAAAAGTAGGTAACTCTGAACATTTTCTGTCTTATTTGAAGTACCTGTCAGTGCCTCACACAGGTCTCATGACAGCATCCATTTATATTTTCTGTGCATGTCATCAAATCTTTCACTTACATTTTATTCCCCTTGGTATAAAAGACAGTAAGAAGGGAAAAAGGGTTTTGCTGGACCACTTGTGGAGTCATACTTTCCTAGTTGTCTCCCACTGGAGGTAAATGATCATTTTGCTTTTTGACACAATGAGCTAGCCTGTCAGAATTGTGGCAGGCTTTATATGTATCTACAGGGTTTGGTTTACCAAAAAGCGTCCTGTTATTGTCTACAAACCTTGTGCTACAGCCGAATATACTTGCCAAGAGCAACAGTCTCAGTAATGTTTTTACACTATATTATTTGGATCAAATTCACTTCCTTCATTTTAATGCACAGTATCCAGCTCCATGTGGACATCCTTCCAGAGTGATCCTGAATTGTTGACTGTGTTTGTCATAAACAAAGCTGTGAGTCAGTGAGCAGGCAAGACCTGTGCTTCTTCTTGTTTTCCAGCTCATTTTGTGAGAGTTCAAATCATACTTTTTGTAGCAATGATGAAGATGTTATTCTGGAGCTTTACTCCTAGAAAATTAATAGAACACAATTTATTCTAAATCTAATATACTGTGAAAAAAGCAACCCTCAGACCTTTATTAGCATGCACATAAGTTTCAATTACAAGCAAGAATTAGAGTATTCAGGTTACATCTAGGTCAGAGATAATAGGCATGATGATTATTCAAGGCTCTTTGCAGGGATTATCAACACGGGGAAGTTAGTGCACAATGAGATTGACAGGAAACTGACTATGCAAAGTAGCTGTTTCAGGGAGTAGAATAGGTTAGTCCATCTCAAGAGCACTTCACAGGAGGAGGAGGTGATTAATATGGTTATGTAGTCTTGTGGGCTTCTTAGAGCCTTGCTAATCCACTCTCCTTTTCAAAATCAGAGCCAAGCCGACTTTCAGCCAACTTTATTTCTGCATCTCCAGGTCAGCCATTTAAACTGGACCCCAAATCGGCTCATAGAAAACTGAAAGTGTCTCACGATAATTTGACAGTGGAACGTGATGAAACGTCCTCCAAAAAGAGTCACACACCAGAACGATTCACGAGCCAAGGAAGCTATGGAGTAGCTGGCAATGTGTTCATTGACAGCGGGCGGCATTACTGGGAAGTGGTTATAAGTGGGAGTACATGGTAAGTATATAGAAAATAGATGTGAAATTAATGTCTAATTCACACCATGCAGGTCCTGGTGCAGTTTCTCTAGTAGGCAGTGGTAGCAGAGGCATGAGGAGCAGTACAAGATTAGGACAAGCATATTCTTTCACATAGTTTGCCAGAATATATTCTCAGTCTCCAGCATTTTTGCACGCTGGAAAGAAATCTGCCAGATCTTTGTATTTAGCATCCTTCACAAGACTTTTACTCCACAGCTGGGGATGGCTGTTTTTTGGACCCACATAAAGTACATTTTAAGATTTTAGTGAATTGGAGAGCTCAGAAAGTTTCATCTCATTTAAACAACAAAGCAAACTTTGTAAGTGTGGTCATTTCTTTACTAAGTGTGAAAGATTTTAGCATCCTTCAGTAAGGAAAAAAAAACAAATAATATAAGGACAATTTGATGATCCAGTTTCACAGGGGTAGAGGTCAGATTTGCTTCTGTGGCGGGGACTCAGAGAAGCAGAGCTGTAGGTCTGTGCCCCAGGGTATGAAACAAGAGTCAGGAAATGGAGGAGTGCTTTCCTCCCCTCCTGAATGATCCTCTGTGTCATACAAAGGTGGAATTCAGGGGCCTTTCAGTCAGTGGAAGAGATGTCATTCCTTTGGATTCAAAGGAAAGAATCATGATGGAGGCTAATGGAATGGAAAAATCACTAAGATCTTCAGGTATGCCCACTGTCCCAAATAAGAAAAATGTGGTTTGCCTGTGCCAATGCAAAGGAATGGAAATAGAGTAATTTATGGCACAGTAATCTCTGTTGATTGAAAGCCCAGCAAATACTGCAGTGTCTCTAGAACATGAGGAACTTTTAAATTTCTGGTTTATATATATATATATATATATATATATATATATATATATATATATATATGAGAAATCAGGTATTTGCTCTCAGGGTCCATTTATGAGACCATTTTCACAATCCTTTTGCCCTGTACATCTTGCCATAAATTTTGGTTTGCAGAGCAAATGTCTTCACCTACAATTGCTTCACTTGGCCCAAACCCAAGTCTCAAAAATGCTCATTTGAATCTAAAAACCACACCAACATCTGGCAAAACATATTTGGGAATGGCAAAAAAATGGGTTTTTTAATGTGTCCTTTGATGTTTACTCTGCATTCCTTTTTCTAGGTCATATATTAAAGGAGTAAAAAGAGATCAGATTAGCTGACAGATAGCAGTGTATTTTAAAATCAATGAATTCCTCTGTATTCATCTGTTTGGAAGTGGAAATTTGAGGCCCAGTGATTTAAACCCTGAGTTTTTGAGTTGCTGAGTACTCAGCAATCTTCCTTTTAAATACCAGAGGCAAGTGCTCAAAAAATTGCCATAGCAGCTAAACTGCAAATAATACAAGGGGCAATAAAGTTTCCCTGACCTCTCAGACCTGAAAGATAGGTGGGGCAAAGCATTAATAGAGCCTGTGCAGATATTATGGTGAAACATTACTTAATTAGAACTGAGCCAGCTGAAGTAAGAGGCTGCAACCAGTGAGTCCTCTGGGCTAACATTTGACTTCACCAAGAGACAAACATGGCAGGAGGCATTTGTTTCCTCGAGTTGTTTTCTGTTTTTCAGGTATGCCATTGGTATTTCCTACAAGTCAGCACCGAAGCATGAGTGGATCGGAAAGAATTCTGCCTCCTGGGTGCTTTGCCGCTGCAATAACACATGGGTGGTGCGGCACAACAGCAAAGAAATCCCCATCGAGCCTGCACCTCACCTCCGGCGGGTTGGGATTTTGCTGGACTATGACAATGGTTCCCTTGCTTTTTATGATGCTTTGAACTCCCTACACCTTTACACTTTTGACATTACATTTGGGCAGCCAGTATGCCCCACATTTACTGTGTGGAACAAATGTTTGACCATTATAACTGGCTTGCCTATCCCTGACCACCTAGACTCCTCTGAGCAGCTTGCATGACTGCTAAAAGCCAAAGGGATAGGATGACACATCTTCCCAGATTGTCCAGGCAGCTGCAGGTGCTTGCCTGGAGCTGGCAGACCATGGTGGCCTCCTGCTGCCACTGCTAAATCAGGCCAGAACTGAAAAAGGAAGAATATCTCTTTACTGTGTACTTTGTATGGAAGGACAAGAAGTTGATTTAATCTTAGAACATTCTTTTGCAATTGTTTTTGTTTGGTTTGTTTTGTATTTAGTCTCTTACAGGAAGATTTATAAATTATTTATAAAAAAAAAAAAAAAAAAGAAAAGAAAAAAATAGTGAGAGACAAGGGAAAGCCTGGCTTGGACACCTGGAAAATGGCTTATTTGTTTTGCACATTGATGGTCCTATTGATTGAAGTTTCATCGGTCCTTTACTTCATTTTCTTACTGTGGATAAAAGCAAAAAATCGGAAGGACTAAAACTGTGCAGTGGACAAGTCAGTATGCTGCAGGTTTTACTCATGTCAATATTAGCTCTCTCATTGCCAGTCTTACTGAGTAATCTAATCCAGATCTAATTTCTAAGTTTTTAATTTTCACATGGGAGTGTGCAGACCAAAAAGAACAACAACAAAAAAAAAAAAAGAAAACCAATGAGGAAGTGGAGCTAGCCAGCACAGTGAAAGAATAAAATTTAATTTACTTCTGTTCACAGAGCAGTGCTCTCTCTGTTCATATAAAACATGTGGAATATCTCCCAGAAATGTGAGTGGATAAATCATATCGTGATTTATTTTATTGATGGCAACATTCCCATCTACCAGTGCTTTGTTTTTGTCTTTGGGAAACATTGTTGGAATCACTGAGGATGTGAAAGACTGATACCATCTCTGAGAATTAGCAACACCGGAGGAAAGCAGCCGATCCAAGGTCTGACTGTAGACTAATTTGATAAAGCACAGCATCATTTAAGGATTGATTGTAATAGAAGATGTCACTGTTCTGATGGTAGACGTGTGAATGCTCACTGCTGATTTTACAAGGTTCAACACAGCAAGCCCAGCCAACGACTCGGAAGTGAGACATGCACCACTTTTCCATTGATTTTAAATTAAACACAAATGTTTCATTGTCATACACTATGTAGTCTCTATAACAAAGCAAGGAAATCTGTTTTGCATGTGCTGTGTGGAGAAACACTGCAGCTGGAGTTTGCTCACAGTTACCATTGTCCTAAGTTGTTTGAGAAAGCACAGTTCTCTTTGTGAATGAGGAGTAAAAAAGTTTTCAGCAGCAGTAGGAATCTGCATGGGCAGGCCCTATATTCATCTCGGAGTTGGTGGAGAACTTCAATGAAGACAATAGAAGTTGTACCTACTTTATCTCAAAGCTGACTCAGGTGCTTTTTTTCTCTCTTTTCCTTCTACAGAATAGGAGCCCTTTGTAATTACTACAATGCTTATATATAAATTATCATTTTTTGATAATTTTTTGGAGATGCTTGAGGCATATGACAACTTCAAAAGAATGGTTTTCCTACAGGATTTTGTTGTTACTCTGCAAGTGGTTAAAATTCTGCCAGTATAGGATAAATTGAATATCAGCTTTAAGAAAAGATTTGCTCAGTAATTTGTAGCCATGCTTTATTTGTCTTCTGAAAAGGATGCCTTAATGCACTTTGTTCACTAATAAGTCCAAGAAAAAATAGTCCCAAGGCCAGCTTCAGGTTTTTGAAATACTAATTCTCCAAGTACAAAGCTGTACTACAGTTTGCTTTATAATGATATGAAAAACTTAAGAACAAGACAAAGGATACATAATGCCTCTTTGGTTTATTTTCCTTTCTTTAATAGAAAATAAATGCCTAGCTGTGCTTCTTTATTTTCCCTTTACATGTCCTGTTGAATTAAATGGAGAAAAGTCTGGTATAAATTTGCTGGTACCATGGCTTTCAGCTGGGGCAGCATCCCAGTGTTCACAGATTGGAGCCACTGATGTTTCCTGAGTTGACATACTCATAAGAGAATATGTATACATATAGCAAACTGCAGCATTTATCATGGCGTCTTTAATAAGCAAGAAACATATCTCCTCAAAATGAAAAATTAATAAATCCCCAAACGTCATTTTTTTATAATTGAGGACAATGTTACAAATACAATCTGATGTACATAGCCCAGATGATCTGGCCTGGGGTGTTTGAGAGGTAGCTGTAGTGGCGTGAAATAATTATAATGAGTTGACAGGTGACAACTGATACAAAGCAGTGATAAAAAGATGCAGGCAGAAAGGAGTTTTAATCTAGGATTATTGCCAAATTTCTGCCTAAAAGGAAAGGGTATATTACCAAAGTACATGTAGCAAGGCTGTGTATGTTCTTTTTTGCCAGAAATATTAAATCTAGAAGCTGATTTCAGTAGTGGACAAACTGAAAACACTGATCAGTATTTGGCCATACGGTGCTGGCAGAGATTGAACTGGATGGAGTTAATACCATGAATTTGGAAAGATCCAAACTGATCTCACATATTTTCTTTGTAAAGATACACCATGAGTCTAAAGACAGATCATGGTGTTGGCCAGAGGAGAAAGAGTGGTCTGTTATCTATAGACCTTGTGTCATTTTTATTTTACCACAGAATACTCATTTGGGGCTAAGCCACATTTCTCCAGCGGACTATTAAGTCAGTCAGTGGTCTTTGTGCATATATGTTTGTGTATATATGTACACATATGTCTGTGTGCACACACACCAGTACACGCACAAATATAGTGTGTAATTTGTGGATATGATACATACATATATACACATACAAACTGACAGCAATTAGGTGTTTCTTTTTTTACTTGTTTCTTGAAAAATTTCAATTTCTGTATGACTACAAGGAAACAAGTTTGCTATGAATGGTATTCTGGACATTTTTTAACAAACAAAACCTGTTTATTTTACAATACTTGATTCAATACCTGATTAATAAATAAAAATATCCATTTGAAAATATAGCTTCTGTGGTCTGTGGCATTTTGCATGGTCCATAGTAATCAATCAAAATCTGGGGTAAAAAATAAAACATGGTATTGTATTGTAGTGTCCAGTCTTAGATGAGGAATTTATCCTCATTTTTTAAAGTTTTGTGAATAGGAATGAGGTAGCATTGTGTAGTGCCATGTTTAACAGAGGCAGATTTTTGAGGAATAGTCTGCTGAGTTGCAAACAATTAATGTAGTAGATAAAGCCAGCATTGATATAATGATTGTTTTAAAGGTCTGTTTAAAACTCAGTCTGGGATTCAGCAGAGTTAAAGCAAACTATAGCACAATCTCTTTAGAAGACAGTAGTATGAGTAGTCAAAGGTGAGGTAATGGAAAGGTGTGAAACTTCTTTCTCTGAGGCCAGAAAGATTTTCCATGTGTTAGGCTCCCATGTGTTAATGCACATTTAATGGAGAAAAGATCATTCATGAATGGGCTGTATGTCATAAATCATTTAGTAGACTGTCTCCAGCCCACTGTAGTTTCCCGTGGTTTGTTTTCAGAGAGCAGCAAAGTTGCTGCATTTTTTGCTGTGAGTTTGTTCATTATCTGGTTTGGGTATCCCATTTCTCAATTGGTCAGCAAAGAGACCCCTACTGAGTGGGTCCCAAGGGTAGCAAGCATAAATATCCCTCAGGTGTGTGTGGATACACTTTGAAAAGCTGGAAATCTGCGAGAACATGTAAAACCATACGGACGTTCTTCATTATATTAACAATAGTAGGTCACTAAACAGCAGGGTACATCGCAAACTTTAATCCTGCATCTTAATTGCAAAGACTATTTTTTCCATGTTAGAAAACTCAACAGGACACTATTGATGACACAGATTAAACTGTCAGAGCTTAGGCTATTTCATTTTGAGATAGCCAGACTTTATAGCACTATGAAGAGCTATTGGCTGTGGGAAATTTCATTAAACTATTTGATATAAGTAAGTATTTCTTTCTTAATTATTCTAATAAAGCTGGTCTGATAAATCATACTTCTGGTAGTTCCTAGATTCTGCTTTCTGTTACAGCAGCACAAATTCCAGATAAGTCCATACACCAAAACAAAGTGAGAATTGCTAATAGCTCTTACATATATCAGCAAAACTGAGGCTGTTTCTCTCAATTGGAAACACGGTTTTCAATTCTAGTTTAGGAGTGTTGGACCAACATAGAAAGTACACTCTGGCCACCTCAGTAACTGGCTAAGGCATGCCTGGCCTGCAGATCATTTCTGGTGCAGCTTGATAAACAGGGATAAACAAAAAACATTCACGTTGTTTATGTAGTGGTGCACTGGCAATTTTCTTGTAACACCATCACTAATGTCTTTTCACATCCTGATCTGTCTAGCAGTGGAAGTGTGTATTAGCATATAAGTTCAGTATTGTACTGTGTTAATGGGTTGGTTGTCTATTTAGAAATTATCAGTGTTCTGAACTTCAGCCTTAAGTTTTGTTTTCACCACATAGAGGAAAGCCCTGGTTACTTTCAAGTGCTTATGGTGGGTGTTCTAGATTATGCTGAGTTACTTGTTTTTATTGTGCTTTCTAAAGTGAAAAAAGCTCTCTTTACATTTTAAACTTCGATTTTGCACTTGATTTATATATTTTAAAAAAAGGGGGGAGAGACTAAAAAGCAATGATGTTAACAATGCTTCAGTGTAGATCAGACTCTTGATTTGGACTGTGAGGCTTAAGGCATCTGTGTACATAAATCTATGCTAGCATAGACTGATTTGTTGGAGTTGAACAGTAGAGATGCAAGTGTTTTCTTCTCAGGTAAGCTTTTGCATTAACTCCATTGTTGAAGAGGAATATTTTGGTTTTGGTTTTGTTTTTTTTTAGTCAGTTTTCTTATTCAAGTGGAGACCATGTTAGTGATAATATAATCTTTCATCACATTACTTGTTTTAGCAAGCTCTGGCACATCACATGCCTCTGGCAAATCACTGAATATATCAGCTGCAACCACAACCTTTGTCAATTCCCCTCCAAGGTGTGGACTGATGTTTAAGCCATTGACTAGGTATATAACTCTCCCAGGTGGGGTTCATCTTACTTTGAGTAAGGAACTCTAGCACAAATGGTGCTTTCAGTTGCAGGTAAGAGGCTCATGTATTTCACAGATGATAGAGGGAAGACATAGGCTTTAATATCGTCAGCACTGAGGCAGTCCTGGTTTAGAAGCATTGCCATGTATTAGGAAGGCACAAAGTCTTTTACCACAGTGTGAACAGTTATTACTATTACACAATTAATATATACTGCTGTATAAGTGTCATGGGTTCAGGAGCAGCAGTCATCTTTCCCCTTTAAGTAGTAGCTGGTGAGCACTGTGTTTTGGATTTTCGG
>JASSUY010016232.1:0-11417 GCA_032466535.1 Forpus xanthops | reverse complement strand
TTTGCACAAGTCCAGGCAGATGACATCAACTGCTCTACCCCTGTCCATCAGTTCTGTAGCCCCATCATAGAAGGCCAGCAAATTGGTCAGATCCCTAAAATATTCAGTCTATAAATCTAAACATATGTTTGAGTCAAATATAGTGGTTAGCTATGCATTTATCACCTCAGTAAAAAATGATCTTATTCTATGACTGAAGCTTCTGGGTATAGGCACAATTTAAAAAAAGAAACATGGACAAAGTAAGAAAGCAGATAGAATATTACGAACCTTGGAATGCGCATGTTGCCAATAACTCCTTCCCACTGCTGTGTAAACAGGTCATGGTATTTTTCTAGGATTTCCTTTATTTTTAGGGAAGGACTTAGAGCTTCTGTAACACAGAATTTCATAATTATATATGCTTACCGTGTGACAAAGGATGTTAATCGTCATTTCAGCAATTTTGAAACAACAATTCAGGGGTTTTTAGGCCATCATCAGATTTTCAGTTTTTTTAAAGCTAATCCCGTCTTGTAATTCCCATTTAAAAGGTATATTTTATCACTGACAAGGATTATTTGTAGACATGTTAAAGATTTTAAAAGCACAAACAATAAATTCTAGAAATCCTGATGAAAGCGTGTTGAAAACACCAGAACCACTCCACCAGTTCTGTCCCAGGGACTCAGAGAGGACTTAAGTAGATGGAGAAAATAACCAAGTTTACAGTTTGCTAAGCAGTGCTAAGCAGTATTGTGCTGATCAAAAGATAAGCTTTTTTGTCAGCACCCTGATGTCATGACTTTATTTTCTGTTACAAAACATTTGAAATTCCATGAGCAGTTTGTGGAGAAAGTATGATTTATTATAGATTACCTGCTTCTCTTCCTTCATTGTAGGGGTCCACAATATCTGATAAACAGTTAAGTGTAAACAACATGATGTAAACAACAAAAAAAGGATGTTTAACGATAAGCTTAGCTAATGGTTTGTGAAAGGATACATTTAAAATTATTAGTATCAACAGCCAAGAAATGAGAGGGTAAATCACAATTAACTAGAGCCTATAAAAAGAATACATATTCTATTACATGTATAAGTCTCAATCAAATAATAACAATCTTGCATTCTTTCTATCAAACAAGTAACAAAAAGTGCTCTAAAGTCTTGAAGGGAGGATTAAAAGGATCACAATACACAATTGTCAATGGAAATTAAAACCATAAGCTATTCTGCATTATATACAATGCTTATACTTACATATCTGTGCTCGCATCTATAGATCTATATGCATACATGCATATAGCTATAAAAATAAGTGCATACACTATATAAATATTGCTGGGGGAAGTATTTTAGGAACATTAAGCAACTTCCTTGGCAGGTTGTTAAATATGTCACATTTACACAAAGTATGATTTTTCAAAGAAACAACTGCATAACAATTTTCTTTTTTTCTTGATTTTGCAGTAATGACAATGATGTGATATCTATTCCACTTCAGAATACTAGCATAAATAATAAGCTTCCATGCAAGTCACTTGTAGTTCTTTAACACTTTTTACAGAAAAGGAAGAGCTACTTCTATCATGTTTATTTAAAATGCATCAAGTTCAACCGTTTTGACATTCTTTTTCTGATGAGCTTTCGGTTTTGTTTCTTTGGGTATTCCAACATCTGCTTTGACTTCAGACTCTGTGAAATTCAAAAGAACAGAATTTTATTTTTAAATAAAAAATACAACTTTCCTGAAGTACTACCTGTGTTTGTAATAACTGATGTAATAATAGGAACAGATTGAACCAGAAAAATAAGAATTAATTCCACACCACTGAAAGGAAAGGACATTCCCCAAACCCTCTTGCCTAAAAATAATTTACCAAGCAAGAAATGTGATCCCTTAGACGTGCAGCTGCTTCATTACATTGCAGATTTGGGACAGAGCTGAACAATGACTATCAAAGCACTTTCTAAGGCTACTGCCATATCTATTAACTGTTGATGTTACGGGAATAACTGAAGCTTCTGAGGCACACAGAGATAGAAAGGAAAAACACAGTTTCATATTTGAATCTGATTTTTTTTTTTATTTATTTAAGGAGTGTTTAAAAAGCACAGAAAACTGACATATTTCTCACTGTATCTAGGACTATCAGCCAAAGTGTATGTCACGGCCAGTTATCACTGGAGGGCACTGCAAGTTTGTGGAAGTTTGAGAGACGTATTTTTGCTCATATGGCTACTGCTTCTTTCCTCACTCAATGCTGTTTGCATAATTGCATGCACAGAGCCTTTTCAAGTCTGTCTCCTCTCATTTATCAGCTTCTAAAATTGTAAGATTTCAATTTAAGAATGGAAAAACAGAAATGAAAAAAAAAACCCAACACATGTTCTAAACCTCCTATTTCTAATCAACCTGTACCAGTATATGAAGGTATATTTAGACTAAAAATATTCTAATCACATATTATTTATTTTTTTCCCCTTGGAAATGAGAAGTGAAATGGAAGAATAGAGGATGGATTACATGGAAGACACTAAATATTACAGATACAAACACAATACAAGAACTTAACCCCAATAGAGTATTTTTATGGTACACGATGAGATTTTCTAAACTTAAACTAATTTTTAGCTTAGGCCCACTATTTTAATAATTTTAGTTAAAATGTGTTTTTATCTATGTAGGCACAAAATGTGACTTTGATTTTTTAACTTCAGTAATAAAAGGTATCTTTGATTTATAAGAAAAAATACTTAGTGTCTGGATTTATTACACACTTTGAGAATAAGTAAGAAATGAGTTTTACAATGCCATAAGGACAAGGTTATCAACTGTCCAACTACCTCACTTAACAAATTAATTTCACTGAAGAGCTCATACAGAGTGCGTTTGCAGCAATGAAAGCCCATATACAGCCTGTGAGATATGATTTTGGCCATGTGTAGTAGAAGAATCACTGGACTGAAAAAAAAGAAGCTCTTAATGTAATCTTAGCAACAGAGAGAAAAGGTAGGTCAATTAAATGTTTTCATGCTTGATATTTTGAGCAAAGTCTCACACCAATATTAAAGAAAATTAACAGAATTCTAAATTCTTCAGTTTTTTCAGTGCAGCTAAAAAGAGCTTTAAAGAGTTTAAGACCATCCTTGTAAAACTGAAACTTTGCAAGCCATTTTAGGTTTCACAGAGTTTTACATTAATTCTTTAATACATAGATGTTATATTAGCTAGCACTGCAACTATGATCAGCCTGAAATAAGTCTACTGTACTATCTATTCCATTTAATATACTGCAAACCTATTGCATGGGGCAGGCTTCCAGTAAAATATAATACACCATTCACATTATTTAAATAATTTTGTTCACTGCATCAGTATGCTAATGCAAAGCATGTTTAATAGTACCTGATTTAGCCAGATGTACTCGATTGTACAGAATCTGGAGAGAAAAATCTCTGGATACAGAACTTACTCCTTCCTCTTTAAAGATACACAGAGCTTCCAAAGGCAATTCCATAAATAATGTATCTCCTAGTAATACCACGCATAATCCTAAATCCACAGATGTACCTGAAGAACATGACAGAACGTGACTGAGGTTTAGTAGTTCTCAGTATGTACATAAATAACTGAAGTTAGATGTAAGACTTAAATTTCCTCTAGCACCACTTTACTGTGGATAAAGAATATTATGCAAACACATTTTGTTTGATGCTGTTACTCCAAAGATGTCAAAATTTTATGCATATGCATAGAATTATGAGCACTGATTATTAGAGGAAAAAATATCCTTGCATTAATAACCAACCATCTCAGATTGAAGACCAGGTACATGAAATACATTCAAGAAAATTACGTTTGTAAATGCAAAGTTGCCTTAGCAGTGTTTGGCTAAACAGTATTGCATTGCAACGAGCTCTTATCCAATACCAGCTCTGTCTTTCTGTAAGAAACCTCTTTCTGTTACTCAGAAAAAAAGGACTGAGTATCATTATAAAAACATTTTCCTGTTCTACACAGAAACAACAAATACACAGAAGTTTTTGCAGAACGACATAAGCAGTCACATGCCAGACTGCAGAAAGACACTCTTGCAGGTAAAAACAAATGCAAATATATATATATATTTTTTTGGTAATTTTTCACTAAGAAACTTTAGCGCTCCCCACCATAAAGGGAAAAACACATCCCCAAAGCAAACCATGGACTTCATTGCCTTTTCTCCTGGAACATGTTTAGGGACATATTCCAGCATTAGGCTGGTATTAAAAAAAAAGAAAAAAAAGAAAAAAACAGTGTGAGAGTTCACAAAGTAAAAGGCAGGAATAGACAAAAAGAGATCAACAGACTTAAGAAAGCTCTTCCTTTTAGCCTTTCTCCTGAAAAAAAATGTTTTGTTATAAAGCCGTTTTTTTTTTTTTTTAGCTAAAGCCTGTATAATTTGGAATACTGTAAATACATGCAGAAGGACAGCTCCATCCAGCATATAAGTGATCTTTTGAAGTATACTAAACTACTTGGCCTGATACAGAAAACAGACAAAACCACTGCTGAAGCCTTTTTCTTATCCCTGGCTTCAAAAAAAAACCTGAAATGACAGGATTTTGATATCTGTTCCTAGACACACACATACATATATTGCACTCAAGAGAGCACATACCCCATGCTGTGGAGTGTTTGGCGTTTTGATCTTTCACTTTAGTTTTTCTTGATTCAGCTGCTGAAACTGGTGTGCTCCATTTTCTGGGAAGAAGAATTACAGTGAAAATATTACCAGCACTAACACTTATGTAAGTAAAAGCTTTCAGAGAAAACAAACAAAACTGCTTCAACCTCAGTGAAATTTTACATAAAGGATGCACTCTCTTTGGAGTTCCCGCCCTCTTTATTAGTTAAATTATGATGATTCATCCTGAATACAATATTGCATAACTTAAGCAGGATAACAGTACCTGTCAAAAATGGCCATTAGTCTATCATGGTTCAATTCCCTTAGTCTTGCATATCCTGCATATTTTGTTTTTCAACACAAAAGAAGTTCATTCAGTGGGGTCTATTCCTGCTGAAACCATTCCTGCATTTTCAGGACATGTGTTACCATTTTATTTTCACATATGATGATAAACCAAGTCTAAGTGTCCTACCTGACGTCAGAAAAATCAACATGTGACAGCACTGGCTTCAGATATTCTTCCATCATTTCTAATATTTCAGAGAAATCTGATGTCAAACCATGTCCATTATCATGTATTTTCTCTGTTGGAGTCTAGCACACATTCCAACAAAAAAAAAGAGTACTTACAAAATGCTAACATAAGGATTGAAGATGCATTATGTTAAATCAGAGGCTAATGAAACATCATGAAATGGAAAATACAGAACTATTCAAAACTACTTTACTTCAAAACATCACTCCTATTAGCATAAAATATTCTAATATAGGAATCAGTACAGAATGTCAATATTCATTATTTAAGTGATTAACATACTCCTGCAAATTCAATGAGGAATGGCAGGGAAGTCCAGCAGAAAGAAAAAATACTCTGTATTAGGACTCCAAATAGTGGGAAGAAATTGTGAAAGCACAACTTTGAGAAGTAAACAGAAAATGCAAAATTAATGTAGAAGCAAATGAAAGTGCATGGAGAGATCTAGTGGAGCTCACTTTAGAAAAAAAATATAGAGAATGAAGAAAATGGGTAAGGAGAGTACAGAATCAGGTAGGAGAACATGGCACAAAAAAAACCTTAAGTTCCAGAAGCTAATACAAATGGATACAAAAACATTAACTGGAAATACAAGAGCAACTAAATAGCAAAGAATGTGGGTATTAATGAATAGTCTTCTCACCCACCGCTCTCTTTGTGTGACTCTGGGCAGGCTGCATGCATAATTATTGGAAGTTTTAATGCACAAGCATTTTAAAAACCTAAATCAATTCCTTTTATTTTTACATCTGTGTATCTTTTCTAACTGACTTTATCTTATTACTATTTTCTTTACTTATGCAACTACAGCAATCTTTACATAACTGGCCACTACAAAAAAAGGCTGCCCATACAGAAGAAGGAAACTGATCATTCAACCATCTGCAGTAACTGATTTTTTAACTGAAAGAAGATAACATGATGAATAGAAGAGTATTATAGTTCAAGAATCAGATGTGTCAAACTTGTAAGATTAAAATGATCAAAACTTGAGTGAAAAATTTAATATTATCTATAATTTTTACATTTCTATTAAGAATGGAAATAGGTTTACCAGCTTCTGTTAATATGCTATATTTTGATTGATACTGAATAACTTAGATTTTATTCAATGGGACCAAAATTAAAGTAAATGAGAATGCTAGGAAATAGACTTGCACATTACGTGTGCAGAAAACTTCTGTTACCTTGCAGTTTAAAAGCTTATGTGCAAGTCACAGGCTTTTCCAGTGAACCTTTATGCTATACAACTTGTGTTCACTGGCTGTGAAAAACAATGTTCTTATAGAACTGAGCCTTCTTGCAGCAACTGAAAGCTTTATCATCTAGAATTTGAGAGTGTTTATAGCTACAAACTTGGAATTCTTGGAATTCCAATGGGATGTGTCCTTGAAGCAAAATTTTGACTAACGTTTGGATCAACTTCTCCAAATAAACAGCTATGCTGCAAAACATACTGCGTGCTTTAGGAAGAAACTTTTCTGTCTTGAAAATCAATAATAAATCTCTGGCTAAAATAGTTTTATTTTGATTAAGGGGTTGAGATCTGTGATCTCACTTGTTTTCTTGGGACAGTAGGGCTTTCACATGGTATGAAAGGCAATGTACATTTGAAGTGCAAAAACTTGGAGGTACAACACATTTTCAAAGTAAATTGATCTCAACTGCCTCAATTTTAAATTGTGATAAACTATAGAACATTACAAAGCCACTGAATGAGTATGCTCTTGCAGCCCAAAAAGCCAACCATATCCTGGGCTGCATCAAAAGGAGCATGACCAGCAGGTAGAAGGAGGTGATCCTGCCCCTCTGCTCTTGTGAGACTTCACTTGGAGTATTGTGTGCAGTTCTGGTGTCCTCAACATAAAAAGGACATGGAGCTGCTGGAGCAAGTCCAGAGGAGGCCACAAGGATGATCAGGGGCTGGAGACCTCCCGTATGAAGACAGGACGAGAAAGTTGGGTCTGTTCAGCCTGGAGAAGGCTGTGTGGAGACCTCATAGCCGCCTTCCAGTATCTGAAGGGGTCTACAAGGATCCTGGAGAGGGACTCTTTGTCAGGGACTACAGTGTTTGGACAAGTACAATGGGTTTCAACTAAAGCAGGGGAAATTCAGGTTAGATATAAAGAAGTTCTTTACTGTGAGGGTGGTGAGGCACTAGAATGGGTTGCTCAAAGAAGTGGTGGATGCTGCCTCCCTGGCAGTGCTCAAGGCCAGGCTGGACAGAGCCTTGGGTGAGATGGTCTAATGTGAGGTGTCCTTGCCCATGGCAGGGGACTGGAACTAGATGATCTTAGGGTCCTTTCCAACCCTGACTATTCTATGATTAAATGTTTCTATTCTATAAACTGTAACAGGATAACACAGATTAAATTTTGGAGTACCCAGTATTTAGCAACTACAAAGAGTACGGATGTTACACTTGTAATAAATTGAAAGTTCTCCTCAAAAAGTGTTTACAGTAGCCTTTTAGTACATGTTTTTCACCCTCTTTTAAATATAAAGTAATCAAATATATTACCACATCCATTTTGGAGACACAGCTTTGCAAGTTTTGAATGGAAGTCTGTTTAACATAAGTCTTCACCCTTTGCTGCTTGTAAAGACGCACTTTCTCCAACAAAACGCAAAATGCATCAGGATTCACAGGAAATCGATAAACTTTAGCTTGCACTATTTTAAAAGGAGGATAACACCATCTTAATGCTCCTTCTTGAAGAAATGATAAGTTTCTAAAGGTATTATATTTTTTGAAAACTAAAGAACTGTGCTTATATATATATTTAGCACAAACTACAGACAGAAACATGCAACGACAAAATCTCAATTATTTATCTGTAACAACTTTAGCCTTCAAATAGAAACAAAAAAATCTGTAAATTGTGACTAGATACATTATATCTGATAATGTAACACATGTATTTAGGTATTTACTTTCCTCTGGTATTACTAACAGTTATAATTATTTTAAAAATTATTGTAAAATTTTACTAACTGCAACAGTGAAAGATCTGAGCCTTCTCATAACATCAGCACAATGATTTGTATCTGTTAAACATAAGAGACACTTACCCATTGGCTGAGTGGGTTTTCCTCTTCGCTGTGAAGTACTGACTTTTGGCACCTCAATCAATGAGCTGTACAAATGTGATCTATGGAAAACAGAAATCTGCTGACTAGATTATTTACAGTTCAGATTGTTTACATGAAGCAAATTTATTAGATGAATAATTACTACCCTCTAATTCAATGTGCTCACAAATTTGCCCACAATGTGGTATTTACTCCTACCTGGGATACAAAACCTGCCAAAACTAACTGGAACAAACTGAGTCCTATAAGGAAAGTTCTTTCATTGCTATATATCGAGAAAGGTAGATTTTAATTTGTTCCATGACATCTCCTTAAGGCTTTTTTCAATCGGTGAAAGCCCTCACAGTCAGGTGCTGTAGCTCAGTTTATGAGTAGCTGCTAACTAGGCTGCAGTAATAATATTGTTGTGGCTTTATAAAGCTAAATAAAACCACTCCTGACATTTTTAAGAGCATAAGCAATAACTGCTGGAAACTTAACAGAATTTAAAGAGCTATCAAGAATGGCCTGAAGCCTTTCAAGTGATCTCTGGAGAATTAAGAGATAATTAGGGAAATCAAAAGTATAGAAAAACATACTGCTTTGAGCTGCAGATATTATTCAGATATTAATTTGCTCACTATCCTAAAATTAGAAGTAAAAAGCAATGAACAACCAAAATAGTATTATTTACAGGTAAAAAGACTGCATTTGTAACAAACAATGCTAAAAAAAAAAAGATGAAATTTCATACCTGTCTTCTGAATGCTGGAGGATAATTATGTAGAAATTAGATGGCAATTTTTCCATCACATTAAAATGTTCAACGGGAATACAGAGATTTCTCCATGCCTGAACAGTAATTCAAAAGCAGCATCATTTTCATAAGTTTTATAAACCCCAATCTTAGTTACTTCACCAGAAAAGTGGTGACAATCCTAGGAAAAAAGGTGCTAATGTTTTAAATCATAAAAACCCCCAACCAAACAAAAAAGACTTGAAAAACCAAGGCAAAACCCCCACTCAGCAGATGTGCCAGGACAGGAGACTCCATCCAAACAAGGAACACTTTGTCACCATGAGGGTGACCAAATACTAGCACAGGTTATGGAGTCTCCGTTCTTGGAGATATTCAGGAGCTGACTGGACATGTATCTGTGTACGTGTGCGTACATATTTCTGTATACATACATATATGTTTCCCTGTGCATATGTAACATACATATAAACCCCTTAATGAGTAGCACATCTCAAAAAGTTACCACTGAAGTAGCAGTCAGTTGCTGTTCCACACATTTTAGAAGATCACTCGTATTTCTGTTTTGTTTTAAATGATTCTGAAGGTGCAATAATGCTGCCAGCTGAGAGCTGCTGGTGTTACATGTAGCTGTTAGAAGGATGTTCTTCATCGTCATAGATGCTGAACAGCTCTGTAAAATGTTTGTATGTATTTATTTTCTCTCAAAAGCAAATAAACATATGTTGTCTATGTTATAATGTATAAATACATGCTAAAGAAAAACTCTCTTGCTTGAAAGGTGAGATGGATTAACAAAAATCTGCTAGGTTTTTTTTACAAGCAGATGTAAACAGTCTGGTAATAACTTATGAAGATTTCTTAAAAATGAGTAGCTAAAATTTACTTCTTTGCCTACATTTATCATCTGTGTTCCTGCATTTAGTCACGTAAGGTCTACCTGGGAAGGTAAATGCCTGTATTCTGAACTTAGCCTTTCAAGTAAGTTGAATCTTTTCTGTGTTTCTGTGCCTTTTACTATACAGCCGTCACATCACACATTTTAACAGACTTCCTGCAAAAAGCAGTATAAAGTCTTTATATCTTCTTCTTTCAGCAAGCACAACAATCATGTCCTTGGAAACAATACTTGCTAACAGCCAAAGCTTTTTTATTTTTCCTTTTAATGCAACTGCTGCATTAAAAAGCAATTCAATTCAGGTTTACCTAATTGAAACTTCCAAAGGCACCTTAATATTGACCTCCAATGACATTTTAAACTTTTTTTTTTTTTTTTCCCAATACAAGCTTTCTGGGGAGGAGAGTAAAGAGAGTACCTGAATTAGCGTATTTTTTTGCCCAGTAAAAGAAATGAGTACTCACAATCTTGGTGCCTTGATATGCATTCCACTTACTTATGGTTTGCAGTCATCCTTCTTAGCGAATGAGCTAAACAGACTGACACTACGTGGGGTACTGCAGCAGTGGTATTTTAGGGTAATGCCTACCTTAGCTAATCACATTACAGTAATTTATTCATATTAAAATCTTTTCATGTGTGCAATCATCAAGGAAAAAATCAAGTCACACACAACTGGTAATAGAACTGTTAACAAGCCACTGATCAAATATTTTAAGTCAGCAAGTGTCTCATTGATTGCCTGTATTACTCACTAGTATCCACACAGTGTGTTCTGTATGACCAATTTTCTGGTTATATGAATAGACAGTTTTACTTAAGTAACTTAAACCACCCTTTTATACTGGAAAGAATCACAATACATTAGCTGCATTACCTGATGAAGTGCCAAAAACTGGCTAGTTGAAACTGGATCAAATTGCTGAAAGCATTCAACCATTTCAAAACTAGCAGTAGCCAATGTATCAGTAATATCATGATTGAATGCAATACCCATACACTGTAGCAAAGCTTCACTGGATTGAGAAAGATATTTCTGAGCCAACCTATGTTCCTTCTAGATAATGAAAAGAAAAAGCTTTAATTAAAATAAGTATTCATATTAAATATTTTTAATACATCTACAGATTACCAGTGTGTTAGAAAAGTATCACATTTTCATGACTAATGCTTTTTCTCCTTTTTAAGGCATTTGTTTAATATATGATCAAAATAAGCAAATATGGGATAATTATTCAGTCGACACCAACACACCAACATCTGTTATATAATATTAAAATCATAGAATATAGAATAGTTAGGGTTGGAAAGGACCTTAAGATCATCCAGTTCCAACCCCCCTGCCATGGGCAAGGACACCTCACACTACACCATGCCACTCAAGGCTATGTCCAACCTGGCCTTGAACACCACCAGCGACGGAGCATTCACAACTTCCCTGGGCAGCCCATTCCAGTGCCTCACCACCCTTACAGGAAAGAATTTCTTCCTCATATC
>JASSUY010016231.1:21380-32251 GCA_032466535.1 Forpus xanthops | reverse complement strand
TACCAAGTTGGGTGGGAATGTTGATCTGCTTGAGGGTAGGAAGGTTTTGCCGAGTGATCAGGACAGGCTGGATTGATGGGCCAAGGCATGGGGTCCAACAAGTCAATATGCCAGGTTGTGCACTTGTTCACTACAACCCTATGCAATGCTACAGTCTTTGGGAAGAGTGGCTGAAAAGCTGCTTGGGGGAAAAGAATTTGGGGGTGTTGGTCAAGAACTGGATGAATATGAGTGTCATGGACAATAAGCCAGCAGTGTGCTCAGGTGACCAAGAAAGCCAATAGCATCCTGGCTGTATTAGAAACAGTGTGGCCAGCAGGAGTAAGGAAGTGATTGTCTGTCCCCCTGTACAAGTCTTATAACGAGTGGCTGAAGGAACTTGTTTGTTTAGCCTGGAGCAAAGGAGGCTGAAGGGGAACATTATCACTGCCTGCAACTACCTGAAAGGAGGTTGTAGTGGGGTGGGTTGGTCTCTTTTTCCAACAAGCAGTAGGACAAGCGGAAAGAGTTTCAAGTAGCACTAGGGGAGGCTTAGATTGGATATTGAGAAAAAAAATCTTCACTGAAAGGATTGTCTAGCCTGTTGGAACTGGCTGCCAGGGGAGAGACTGTATCACTATTCTGGAGGAATTTAAAAGATGGTTGATGTGGTGTCTAAGGACATAGCTCAGTGGTGGACTTGTCAGTGCCAGGTTAAAGGTTGGACTTGGTGATGTTACAGGTCTTTTCCAACCTAGATGATTTTATTATTTAGTTGTTCTTTTTAATCCTTTGTTATGTTTTTTTTCTGTGATAGAAAAGAGCAGATGATGTTCTTAAAGTTGTCATGTTCGTTTAGTTTGAACACTGTAAATAACACTAGCCAGTAGCTACTGCTGCCACTGCTGCTTTTCAGCCTGCCTATGTTCATCTTTCCTCTCTTGTCTTATTATAATGGATATTCCTATGCATAATCTTTAATGTGAATGTATTTGTCATTAACAAAGTTAAAGCCACAGTAGTGATGAAACACCATGAAACAATAAAAAATGCAAGGCCTGAAGAACAACTATTTGAGCAAGTGGGTTCGATACATATGACACAAAACCCCATGTCTAATTTCATTGAAGGTAGAAAGGGAAGTTACTGATACCAATATTATAAGATGGCATCCTTGAACACTCAAAAGCAGTTAAGAACATCCAGATGAGCAAGCATCTTTGTGTTTCATTCCTACATGCCTGTTGATAAAGAGTATTACAGACAGCTATCGTGATCATCACTTTCTCTGCCAAATGTTGTTACCAACAAAGCTCGGTCAAGAAAAATCTCCTAACACTAATGTAGCATGCTTTTATTACAGCCCTGGATGCACGGGGGAACTCTCTTCCCTATGTGCATGCCTAGGACTAAACTTTACAGATATTTATATATAAGATTGTTACCTATTCATACATTGCATTCTATATTCCTATTTTAATTGGTTATAATAGGCTTTGTATGCTAATTACTACACATGCACATAAGCTAGTTCCATTGTTCTAAATTGAGTCTGGGGTATAACCTGGGTAGGGAGCTATTGAGTCAGGGGTTGCGATCTCCTCCTGCTGGAATTCCCCTTCACCTACTCCAATTTTTTGTTTTGTTTTGTTCTGTTTTTTCTTTCTTGCCAAGCCAAACTAGTTACATCGTGTTTCTCATTTATCTTTCGAAGAATGCTGATTTGCTTGCTGCCAGCGTTTTTGAAGAGGGATCTAATATTGCAACATTCCAAACCACAAATCCTGCAGTTAGGGTTGGTTTTGTTCCAGCTCCATGGTTACAATGTCTGTAAGAATTCCGTCCTCACCTTGACAAGGAGCCTAGGGCAGTCAAAGGAAACATGAATGTAACAAGTTGTTACACTGTTACTTACAGTGGACAACCTAAAGGACCCTGACTTCCGGGCACTTTCTCCTGTTCTGCGGTTTGCCACATATTTTGCTGCTTCCTATGTTGCATTTTTACTGTTTTCCACATTGTATATATTGTGAGATGTCACCATATCCCTGTTCAACACAGTACTATCTGCTCATTTAGACCTTTCCTACAGCCCCACATTTTCCATGCTGTTAAAGAAAGTAAACTGAGTGAAGAAGTACACATGTGAAATCTTGTTTAATTCATAGTCATATTACGTTGAGCTCCATCTTTGTATCCCTTTCAGTTCTTGTTTTTCTAATTCACTGTGGCAGGTATTTTTTACCTCTTATGCCAAGTGCTCTGTGCAAATCTATGGAAATGGTAAACATCAATAATGACCATAATATTGATAAATGCAAATTAAATGCTGCTCCAGGAGCTATTCCCTCAGAATCTCACCAACCCATGGGAGTTGCATTCTTTTGGTTCTTCTTCCCATTTTCCCCTCCTTGAAGTGGAGGGGAAGAAGGTGGGAGGAGTGAGTGCGCAGGCAGATTGATTTACGCCTGAAACCACGACAATGACTCATCTCCTTTCTCTCCCTCCCCCATATCCCCATCCCCAGGGCTGTAAATACATTACTTAGTTAATTGAAACTGAATGACAATGCCACAATTAGCCAAGCCTAGGCTGCTCTTAATAGTGATGGGGCTACCTGCATAATGAAGGCATTCATAATTCCAAGGAAATACACATTGATATTTCCCCAGATAGAAGTAAAAGACTGCTTATATATAGAACAATTGATCTTACGATGGCACCAAGTCCACACATTGTAAGGAACATGGGAAATAAACAGAAAGATCTTGCACCTTCACTCAGCTGCTGGCAACTGTTACATGTGGTCTATAGAAGCAGTGTCTGAAGAACACAGAAAGGTTCAGCTGGTTTAGCCTTTCATAAGGGACAGCACATAGGGATTGACTACTTTATGTATCACACATCATACAGATAGAGATTTACAGTCATTAAGAAGGCATACATCATTCAGGATATACACTAACCCTTGGGAATTTACAGAAAACAGATGAGTTTCCCATTTTGTTAATCACAAACTACCAATGACTGTCTATTCCAGGGAAGTCCTTTCTTTTTCCATGTACCCATTTGGCAGTTAAAGACTAAACAACTAACAAGCTGGTAAGTCTAATAATTTTTAAGAAACCAAGCTGTTTAGTGACAAAGCTGATTGCAACAAATCAGCTGCATATAGCTGATTGGGCTGTATCAAATAGAAATTAAATTAACCAGCTACTTAGAGCACCATGGTCTCCAGAAGGAATATACTCCCTGTCGAGAATGTCTGTCTATTGACACTATGCTGCCTCCTCAAGCGAGTCTACACCACTCATACATGGTGCAACTGCAAATGAGGAATAATGCAAAAGTTCAGAGAGAGCAGGAGTGATTCAGTTCTCGATTTCTTACCAATACAAATGATACAGTCTGCACTACGAAATAACACTGTCGGTTGCTCTGATCCTCATGTTCAGTATATGTGTGATTGCTCAGGTGCCAAGGAAGGTCATGCTACTACACTACTGCAAAAAAAAATGGTTTCCTCTCTTGAGATTTATTTTTAGTGTCACAGACAAACTATAACACAGGACTGTCCATGTGCTGTCAACTGTGACAAACCTCCCAGTCACGCTAACTTTGCTCAAAAACTTTGATGTGGTGAGCACTGAAGCTGTTTGTCTGCCTGGTGAATGTACTTGTGTCCACAAATGGCTAGCAAGCCCTATTTCCTAATTCATACATCACAGGCATACAGATGCAAACCTGTTGAATCCCAGGAGATATAACAGCTATGAACAGAGGGCTAAATCCTCTGCTATGCCTTAGACTGCTGGAGTTTAAGGAAAAAATTACTTAAAGCCATTATAACAGCTTCTGAGTATCTCTTGCAGGTGATGATCCTCTAGGAAAATTAGGAGTTCTGAGGCTTTTCTCATTTGTCACAGCATCAGATAAGTTGTCAACCTAATATCTCACAGTCCACCTGCATCTGATTCTGGTTTTTGTTTGGAGGGTTTTTTTCTAATATTTACTTTTCTTCCCTCTCAAACAATAGTCAGCTGGAAGCTGCAAGGAAGCAATGTGCACCTTCTCCAGGCTGCTACTAATATTAAGAAATATCCCTCGGGGTGCAATTTTTCAGCTTCCTTACATATGGCCTGTAGTTCAGTAATTTGATCTTTCTTTCTGGTGTTTCAAATAGAAAAAACATTCAGAGTCAAAGCTTTGCTGTCACTGACTTCCAAAAATTGAATCTATTTGTTTAGTGTTTCACCAGCTGGCTGCAGAATGACATGATACAGGAAAAAAAGCCAGTTAGAAAATTGGAATCTGTTTTTATGTAGGTTGGGATCTTGTATCAAGTGCATTAGGCAATACCACTTGGAAAAACTTGCAATTCTCAGCACCCCCATCACTGATATTATCATCAAAAGCCATGAAACAAGTTAAGTGTGGTGATAAGTGCTATGCCTGTCACCAGTGAAGCATTATACAGTTATGAAAACACCAAATCACTGCCATCACCAACTGATGTTTACCCTGGGCACACCAAAGCTACTTAGGCAACCAGACCATCTGAGCTAACCGCCATGAACAAAATTAAGTTACATATTTTGCACCCACCTACTGGAGAAAAATTAAAATATACTGGATGCCCCTTGTCTACCAAAGAAAATGAACTGACTGAATATAAACACTGTGCAGCAGTAGTTCATTTGTGCAGTCTGTACTTGATTCTCCTCCTCTGCTGCTTCACTCTATTTATCATACTGCTTCACCACTTTAGCTGCAGGGATAATAGAATTCCAACATATCTTGGTGGCAGACTGTGTGAGAGCACTGTATTGGAAGACAGTAGGAGAAAATAAGATCTTCAAGGCAGTTTCAATGGGAACATTTGTCTTTTTCCTTGCTCTCAGTTCTTTCCTTCACTAGGACAAGGTATCTGACCATTTTCCGACATTTTACCATGTTGCGAAGGTCCCTTTTGCTTCCTAGAGGATGAAAGGAGATGCAACTCAGCCATCTGATACCTGATACACAGTCGCTCTCAGGTAAAAGGATGATACTAGGCTCCAGCACTGGCAGCAAGAGACTACTACAATAAGAAGAACAGAGCTACATCAGTATTCATCAGATAAAAAGAGGTTTCCTATAATAATTTGATTCATGAACATCAAACTATAGGTGATAAAGAAATACAGCAGTGGTCTGGTGAATAAACTGGCCTTAACAAACAGAAGCACCACAAAAAATCCCACCAAAAAGTGGGCTTTTAAGGAAATACTGAAGGTCAAGAAGTACATTCCTCTCTCATCACTTACTCCATGTGTGAGACATAGTTGTTTGCGAAACTTCTATCTGGTCTGGCATGAGAGTTTAGACCACAACACAAATAGAGACAATAATGAAAATGCTGATCACGCAAGTATGGTTTGATTGCCATTTTCACAACCACACCATCATAGTATGAATGAAATAATCAGATCCTGGCTGTATATGAAGAATCTTTCTTGTCACTAACAAGTCTCCCAACAGCCTACTGGAAAGGAGTAATATGTGGTACCACTGTCTCATGGTTTAAGCCCAGCTGGTAACTCAGCACCATGCAGCTGTTCACTCACTCCCCCCCCACTTCCTCCCCCCTGCTCCTGGATGGATGGGGAGGAGAATCAAAAGAATGTAACTCCCACGGGTTGAGATAACTGTCCAGTAACTAAGGTAGAACACAAACCACTGCTGCTAACACCAGTAATAACAATGATAAGGGAAACAACAAGGGAAGAGAATACAACCACTCACCACCCTCCAACCGATACCCAGCCTGACCCAGCAGTGATCTAGCCTTTCCAGGTAACTGCCCCCAGTTATTGTATACTGACTGTGATGTGCTGTGGTGTGGGATACCTCTTTGGTCAGTTTTGGTCAGGTGTCCTGCTTCTGCTTCCTCCCGGCTTCCCCTCCTCCCTGGCAGAGCATGAGATGCAGAAAGGCCTTGGTGAGAGTAAACATTACTGAGCAGCAACTAAAAACATCAGTGTTATCAGTGTTGGTCCCAGGCTGAAAATCAAGAACACAGCACTGCACCAGCTACTAAGAAGGAGAAAAATGGCTGCTACTGCTGAAGCCAGGACACACTGTCATATAGCTGCACATCTACTGTTTCTGAAGTCCAGGAGGAAAGGGATATGCTGACCACTGTAGAACATCTCTGTAGCTCTTATCACTACAATGTCTTGCTTTTTGGTGCTCACATTGAAAATTACATTCTGGATGCTCTGCTCTCCTGCATCTAACAACAAATGCTTGTGCACAGGCACAGGCATATTACTTAGTTTTGCTTAAGCTCTCTTCATTTCTGCTGTATGGTACGTAGGCACACATATGAACCTGTAAACATACATATATACACATACTTCCTACTACACTTGTTGTTAGTTTTGCTGATTATTTTTGTGATTTTCCCTCTCAGCCTCTTTAGCAAGCCCTTTTGTTGCATACAGCACAGAAAGACTTGTGGATATCCTGCTCAACTGGAACCTTTGGGTGGAGCAATGCTTTTGGCAGCAGTGCCTTCTTTTCTTCTCTCCTCCTTTAGGCGCAGTCCCACCTCTGATTATCTACAAGTCTTTATCGCTGCTGTTCCTGAACTCTGGCATTGTTCATCTGCAGATGACTTACATGCCACTGCTGGCTCCTCAGTATCCTACTTCACAACCCTTCTAACCAGAAAGTCAAGCACTGTTTGACCTTACTTCACCACTTCAGGGACATTAGAAATCAGTATATTGCTCCCCCACTCTCTGGATGTACAGGCTAGGGGAAAGACTGCTGGGGAGAGGACAACTTCTGAGATACAGAAACTATCTGACAGGCACAACCACAGGCATGTCTGTTCCTGGTACTGAGGGGCTGAGGTGATCAGAAAATCCCAAGGAAGCTTTCTGCACTTCTGACTTTGCATGTTCTTTCTTTCTGGGACTGTCTGTTAGCTTGCTCTGTTCCTGATGTTTTCCATATCTCAGCCAAGCCCTCTTCCTCCTTCCTCCCCCTCCCCCCCCCTTCACTTTTCCTCTACTCTGAATCACAGACTGACTGAAGTTAGAAGGGACCTCTGGAGATCGTCATGTCCATCCCCACTCCTCAAGCACAGTCACTTAAAGCAGGTTGTCCAGGAGTATGTTTAGGTGGCTTTTGAGTATCAGCAAGTTATCACAAATATCTTCTTTACAGCTACCCTTCAGGTATTTATGTGCATTGGGGAGATTCTCTTCTGAGTCATCTCTTCTCCAGGCTGAACTGTCCCACCTCCCTCAGCCTTTCATCACATGACAGATATTTTAGTCCCGAATGAACACTGAGAATTCATCCTCTCTTTTAGTCTTTTTTGGACAACAGATTTAGAGTATTTTCTCAGTTTGAAAGCATTATAAAGAAAACAATCAAACTAAGGGAGAGTAGAGACTAATTTTACAACTGCAAGAACTTGCAGAATAAGCATTATATAATTACTATACACTCTTACTACCCTAAAGCCTTTTTTAAATCAGAAAAGTTTTTAAAGAATTCTTAAACATTCTAGAAAGCTCCAGAAGAACAAAACCAAAGTGAAGACAGTAACATAGGAAAAAAAATAAATAAATAAAAGGAAAAGGGATGAAGGGAAAAGAAGGAGATAAAGCTCACATGCTTTTGACAGTATTCACCTTATTACGCTAATCGACCCAAAGCAAAATATAAAGGAAACATGATGTCTAAATGCAGAAAACTCACAATACTTGAAAAATATTTTGTGAAACAAATTTGCAAACTGTCCATTACTTAAGGAAAGAAAAGAGAAACAACTTCTAAATTTATATTTGTTTTCCCCTCCAATATTTTCATCACATTTACAAATAAATTCATCCTGACAGTGTCTCAAAACTCTGTGTCCTTTGTTCCTTGTCTCTTAGATGACTGGAGATAACACTTTAACAATTGAAGGTTCCATATGAAACTCTCATTTTGCTGGCAGGTGAAAGACAGAAAATGTGTAGAAAACAGCAGCTGAATGTAATAGACCCTGGTACAACCTGGGTTCGAAACAAATGACCATAAAAAAACAAGTTCATGGTTATGCTAACAGAGGGTCCTAGAATGTCATTTTTCTCTCCTGCTGTTCCTAAGAAGGGCTCTGATGGAGCTGGTATTAGCTGGCTGGCTACTCAGGTGTGGGAAATTTCAGACCATCTATTTCATCTTGGCTGAAGAAACTGGTATTTATTCTTTGATGTGTATTCAAACAACAACAGCAACAAAACAACTTCGGTGGGAAGGGCCAGACCAGTTCTCTGTTAAAAGCATCCATTCTGTAATAGGGTAGAAATCCATCCTACCATGATCAGGTAGCCCTCATCTTGAACCCTAAAGTATCTTTACCAAGGCTATTATTTACAAGTACCATAAACTTGACCCAAAAACTTGCAGACAGCCTTGAGCTACAAGTCTAGCAGTGCTATAACACATCCTGTGTCTCCAGATTTGCCCTATGGCAGAAGCCTAGGCAGCAAATATGAAGAGGCATTAAAGTACAGCTGAGGCAGCTTTACCTTGGAAGGCAAACTCTTCGGTTACTCTTAAGTTTTCTAAATGGCATTTTGGACTCCCAGGAGGTTTTATTTTTATTTGTTTCTTTTGACTGAAGTGTCAAAGGTGAAAACTCCCCAAAGGGTGTCTTAGTAGCAATCTCATAACACCCTCCAAAAATGGTTGCCATAACAGTATCTAGGAAAGACAAAGGTAACTTCATCATAACTCCATGCACTTCTTGTAAATATATATCCTTGTAATAACTTGACTGCTAATATCTGGATTAACTGCATGAACATAACTCTGCACAACAGGGTACTGTGAGCATAACATTAGAGCCAATGGTGCCACGCATATCATGGGCTCCCCTTTCATATGTAAGGTGTACATACACGTGAGTAGTGTGTAAAAATAGTGTGAGGGCTCAGCAGTAAGTTTAAAAGGAAGTTAGTATCTAGTCAGTCCGAAGTTTCAGTCACACAGAAGAAGAATGAAGGTAGTACTTTTAGATACAGTCAAAAAATTTAAGAGGGATATTCATACTCCACAGCAAAGATTAGATGAGTATGCATTTGTCTGGAAAACACCAGACCCTGCACAAGTCCATCCCTGCCTACACCCCCGCTCTTAATTCCTCCTATTCTTCATTTCCATTATTATGCCAGTGCCTCTGGCACCATCACTTCCTTGGTAACTCCCTGTGCCTCCACTTCCCATCTGCTCCATGTGCATGAAACTCTTTCTAGCTCATGGACAGGGAAAGGCAGACACCCTCTTTTCATCCTAATCCCTCATAAAACACACACCGCCTTTTACTGAGCTTGCCAATGCAATCAGAAATGGTGCTACACAACTAGTAAAAATAATTATCAAGCTTTGATGATCATCCAGGATGGTTTTTATGTGTTTTCTCTCTCCACTTACACAGTAAGTCTCATAAGACTGAATTTAACTTTCTCTGCTTGCTATGAGCATTTGAAATGTCTCATCAATAAAAATATCCAAAGAAGGGCTGCTCTCATGTTTAAGCCCAGTCTTGCCTATGCAGAATTTTATGCTGTGTAGACTCTAGGCAGTGTCACAACAGTAATTATATTTTCACAAAGCCCTTCACACTCAGAGTCACAAAGTGCTTTTAAAGTTTAAAAGAACTGAAATACAGGTTCCTGTTTACATGAATGGAAAATCATTACCCCATCCTTAAAATCCAGACACAAAAATAGCAATGAGAGCGGTGGGCTGTCTCAGGATACATTCAGCAGCCATTTCATTGCGCTTTCAGTACGAGCCACGCAGGAGTCCCAGAAGAAACTTCCCTTCCCCGATGAACATCCAGTCTGCGGCATGAGTGTGCGCTAGTGCCATCTAGCAGCCATCCAAGACAGACACACCACCAAAGGCAAGCTATTTTTTTCCTCCGCTTTTGAAGCTCCTAAGCCAAGTCCTGCCTTTCCTTCTATTTCAATCCTCTGCACCTAAAACGCATAGGAGTCATATTCCAAGAGCTGTGAAGTATCAAGTCATCAGCTGCCAGCTGTTGTCATTAGTAGCATCCTCACCTCTGTTTTGCCTTTTTTGGGGATTTTTGATTCACTCAGGGACAAACACAGCTCCTGAGCATCTCTCTTTTGGCATCTAAGCTCCTCCACGGCAGTGTTTGCCAGTGATACACAACACAGCTTTCTCTGGTACTTAAAAGAGCTTTCAAGCTAGCGTGTAACTCAAACCTGACTTTCACATGCCGTTGACTAAATCCTGCTTTCCCCAGTTTCCTTGGCCAAGTTGCAATGTGTTCATTACATACAGAGAAGTTAAATGAAATGTGAAAAAGGCAATTATTTTGCAGTTTTGTTGTTTTTTTTTTTTCCTATTATACAACATGATCTGCCATTTTCCCAGGTAAAGAAACCTCCTCATTTAACAGCTCATAACTGAGTAAATGTCTATCCATGTTACATTGACTCACTACAGTACAAAGCAGATTTCTTTGTGATTATATTTATGAAGGAAGAAAGTAGCTGAGAGGGGTCTTTTTTATCCCAACAAGAATTAACTATTGATCAGCCCTTCAGTTAATAAAATACATAATTGCTTCAAGATCCTGTGTTGTTGTTCCAAGTCCTTCTCTCAAAACACCTTTTTTCATCCAATTACTGATGACCTTTCATAGAATAGGTAGGCTGAACTAGAATTCTTTTTATGCTGGAGAGCAGAATCACATTTATCCTATCAAGCTGACAAAATCATCTTTCAAGCAAGGTCAGGTAATGTATCTTTTCTCTTTCTTTCTTTCTTTCTTTCTTTCTTTCTTTCTTTCTTTCTTTCTTTCTTTCTTTCTTTCT
>JASSUY010016231.1:0-21280 GCA_032466535.1 Forpus xanthops | reverse complement strand
CTTTCTTCCTTTCTTCCTTTCTTCCTTTCTTCCTTTCTTCCTTTCTTCCTTTCTTCCTTTCTTCCTTTCTTCCTTTCGTGTTGTTGCAAAAAATATCTTCAATTACATCATAGAAAGGCTATGGTCTTGTAAGGAAAAATCTACCATCCTTGCAAACTCTGAAGCAAACATGCTGTGATGATACCTGAAAGGAACCTGCAATGAAGAAAACTGACAGAGAAAAAGTGGGGACAGAGAGAGATGGAGAGAAAATGGGCCATGATTCTCAGGTTGCCAGCAGGGTGGAGGCAACACCTGAGAGGACAGGGAGGCATCTGGCTGATCTGGGACTGCCTTGATGCTTTGTAATAAGGCCCTGTTTTGTAAAGTAAGGAGCCAATCCGTACAGTCACCAGGGCTGGGATTCCCCATGAAAAACGTGGCCAGATGGTTGGCAAGAGAGGAGTGGAGGATGAGGCATGAGTTTTATCAGAATCACTCCTCCACCTCTCAGTGTGGGATAAATCTTTTAAGATACAGAGCTGTTCTCCAAGGCACCAAATGCCCTGAGCTAAAATCAGCCCAACTGAAAAGAGTTGGTAACTTAATGAATGAAATTCTTTGCCAACTGGTATTTAAACAGCTGGAATGGAAGATTGAGTGTGAGAATGTATTCTCTCTTATAGGAAAAAAATAAACTACCTTACCAACAAAATAAACTCAAATCTGCACACTGTGAAAGGCAGTATGTCTAGAGAAAGCAAGAGGAACTGTACTCATGAAATTAGGACCAGATCCAAGATCACTGACTGCCTTGGCATTTCTACTTAGATCTGAATTGGCCAAAATCAGGTCAAAATCCCTTAAGATACAGAGTTTAGTGCACTGGCAAACAAATTATTTTAACCAAAAAGCCCACTGGGACACTATAATGCAAAATATGAACGCTACTCTCCTGTTTATAAATTATGCTGTCATCTAGTTACCATAAAAAGAGCTTCATTAAAACTTCAATTCATTATTTAGTCAATGCATTCTTTATACATGTACTGAAACCAAATCAAGGTAATTTGTGCCATCTACTGGTAAACCAAGTCTTTCCAAATCTGAAGTACTTTAAATCTGCTTCAGAGCTAGTTTATTTTAAATCTGTTTCTGCTTATTTGAAATCTGTTTCAGTTTGTTATTCACCCTACACAAATGTGCTACTTCATTGCAAGCAATCTTATCTATGCTCTGTCTAATAAAGAAGACATTTTCTGAGGATGATCAGCAACATCATATGGGACAAATTAATTCATGGGCAGCTTTAATTAGAGTGACATTATTATGATTCTATTAAAAAAATCTCAAAGGTGTACTTTAAAACTTTCATGTAGTAATTTTAGATAGTGGGTTAAGATCTATTTTTTAGTTTACACTGTCTTTCTGCTTATGATCTGCAGTGTTCATGTTGTGACAATTGCAGATGTGCTTTTCACATCTAAGTTACCAATTAAATTCAGAACCACTATTCTGAACCAAGGTGTTCACAGCAGTCTACTAGTAGGCACTACTAGTACTAGTAGGCGTTAATATGACCTCACATTGTCATACTGCAGTCAAATCTCGCTATATATCCCTGGAGAATGGAGATATCCTTATAGGAGAAAACCCCAAAGGATCTAGCTTGAATATTGTAGCAGAATTAATGAATGGACAGTCTAGGTCCTGCATTAAGGGGCTGAAGTTAAGGAGAAAGAACATATTTTTTTCAGCGTCAGGAAAATGTTGGCAAAAGAGCATATGGGCGTCAGCTGGCATGAATATATTTAGGCTGGAAATTAAAAGCCTTCTAACCATCAGAAGAAAGAGGTTCTGTGACAGCCAGCCAAAGGGAATGGTGGGGACAAATGATCTAACTAGTCATAAGACAGATTTTGGTAACTTAATGAAAGGGATTATGAAATATGGATGTCTACAATAGTAGAAAACTGGACTTGATGACCCAGGCAACTCCTGCTAGTCCCTTGTTCCCACATTTCCCAGAATGTTCCTTTGACTTCAACATGGTGCCCAACTTCTGACAGCAGTAGGTTTAGCTGCCTGTCAGAAGTCTCCAAATTGCCAAATAGTTCTGTCGGTCCCAAAGCCTCTCATTAGTTGGGATGTGATTTGGTAGGAGGGGCCAATTGCATTTTGTCTCTAAATCTTATGTTGCATTTGTCAGATCTGCCTTCTAAAGCTTTTAAACATAGTTTGCATTCATTTTTATTGTAGGCTGCAGGCAACTGGTGAATTAAAATTGAACTAAGCAAAACTAGCCATTTTTAAGTACAATGACCAAGGGATCAACTAAGATGTAATTATCTGTCATGTTTAACAAAATCACCACAACAGAAAAAAAGGGATTGGGGAAGTCATGGTAAGTATGATTTGCAATATAAGTAACTTAGTAAAAGAAGATGATCTATTTCTAAATGAACTCATGGCACTTTTAATTTGGGGTATGCTTCAGTATAAATGAGAAAGTAAAAAGGCTAATGGATCAGAGACATGATGCAATGTTTGCAGACACTGGAGAGTGGCTGCTAACTGCCGAAGACAGGCTGATTTGGGGAGGGGAGAGCTTTTCCGAGCCCCCAGATTTGCAGCTGTAATTCACAGAATTCACTGGCTGACATCTGAATGAAAGAAAAAAGCCCACAGTCTCTCAAACTCAGCACTCAAAATTGTAAATCCTTTTTGAAAACTCACTCTTGAAGTAAACATGCAATTAAGTCTATCAGCTGATACTGTGAAAAACAACCCTCTTCCTTTATCTTCTGGTTACCATTACACCCTCCCCAGCTGCTGCAGAGACAATTTGAGTATAATAAAGTAGCAGTCCAGTGCTCAAGAAGTGGTATGGAAGCGTGCATGCCTGTGAGTCCATGCACAAAGGGCAGAGGAAACGTGACACGTGCAGCTCCCCAGGCACCTTGCTGGAATTCTGCACCTCCTGTTGCCTGTGATTAAGCACACAGCAAAAGGTTTTTATAAGGATCCTCTGAGAACCATTTCATTTTGTTTTTCTGAAGCAGGAATATGTCAAAGTTCTTGAACTAGTTTGTTCAGTTGTCCAAGTGAATCATATTTAAATCTGAAAAAGTGGAAATACAAGAAAGCCAGCCTAATACACTTTCAAATTATATTTAGCTGATCTTCCCCTTTTTGGAAGGATTTGACGTTTGGAAACTTTTAGCCTATTTGACAGCCAGAAAATATAGAAAGAACAATCAATCAGACATCTCACAATAACAGTCCTCTGGTGCGTCCAGCTGTGCTTTCCATACAGAGTGGAATTATTTGGGAAACAAGAAAACTGGCTATAGAAGTCCTCTGCCAGTAACTTTCTATCACACAGGTATGTAAACTTACTGTTTACTTGAATAAAGTGAGTGGAGTCAAGAAACGCCCACTGAGCTTAGTCAAAAAATTACTGCAAGCAGAATTTGGATCAGAATATTACCCCTTTGTCCAAAGACAAAGCCACCCCGAGGCAATAAAAGGAATGAACACATTAATGTTAAATTGGTCTTAGCCTCTGGAGAACATTCCTGAGAAACATACAGATAAATCTTTCTCTTCTTGATTAGCTAGTTCTCCCCTTTACTACACAAACTGCAAAAAGCTTCAAAACCTCAGTATTCTTTCTTTCTGGGTTTCTACTTCCAGCCCTTTAGACTCAACAAAGGAGCTGCTGCTGGGAAATATAATGTAGACAACAACCAGGCTGTGAGAGTGCTCCCAAATGGGTTTTCAAAAAGGTTCTGCAACTTTTTCTGTTTCCCTCCATCAATGCAGCTGTACAGTATGCCATTACTGTTTAGCCATTGATTACATACAGTATGTCCTTAAGCAAGATAAAAACTTTTCATAGTGGGTTGTATCATTATCTAAATCACACATAACAATTTCTACTGAGGTACTGCTTCTTCAGTTGGCCTCCCCTGAAAAATCAGATCTTACGGTTACTAGTTTGGATTGTTGATTCATATCTTAGATGGCAACAATCTCAACTAATGCTTGGGGTTTTTTAAGTCATTACTTAGGTATAATGAAATATAATAAATACGTATAATACAATGTAATAAAATCTCTCCCAATTGCTTGTTATTTCTTACCCTTAAAAAAAAAAACAAATAACCATCAAGTGGGGAAACAAGACCACATTGTGACATGCTCAAATTTAAATCCTAACACATATGAAACTATTTCAAGGCTGGGCTGAATAAGACATGTGGCTATGATCCTGTTTTTTGTGATGGCAGCAAGAACTATGCCACTTCCACAGGTTCATACGTTCAAGTATAAGATGTTTTGCTTCCATTGCTATACCCTGCACCTTTCCTTCTTTGCTGAATCACTGACTCTCCTTTTTTTCCTTCTTCAGGAATTGCTTCGTTCTCAACTAAACATTCTGTAACATATTTTTTTAATTGAGAATACCTTCTGTGATGAGATTCTGGAAAATACTTTGCCTATTTCATTTTGGACTTACATATTGGATTTTTTGACATTAACATCCAAACATTTTATGATGTCATTCGCAGCTTCATTTGATTTTCTTGGTATTTGGTACGAGAGTAATCTAGAAGACTGTGCCATTTGCAAAATGGGTCGTGTCAGAGATGCTTGCACATCTGTAGATCTTATGATTTGCAAAATCAATAGAAGAAATATACAGCTGTGAACTCCTTATATTTTGAAAACAGTAATTTTAACTTAAGCTAGGATAATTGCTAGTAAATGCATATTTAAACCATTAGTTTCATGCCCATGGTATGATCACAGTAACAGCAGCTTCCCATTTCATAGCTTGCTTGCTTTTTTTACTTCCATGGAATTGCAAAAACTGGCCAAAGTGCCTGCTGCTTTTTTTTTTTTTTCTTTTTGGTTGTGAAACTCAAGAAGTTGGATTTTGCAGATAGCTTTCTAATGTGTCAGATGTTAACTTTGCATTTCTTTATTCCACTACAAAATCAGATTTTACCACTAATTCAATAACATTTCTTTGCACTTCAGATATTAAGACCCTGCAATTTTGGGCCACAGACAAAGGATCAAAAGCAGTTGGGCTATCCCAATTTGACAACTTACCACTTAGTTGTGCTATCTGATCTTGTTCTCCTAACCCTTTGCATATGTTAGGAAAAACATGGTAGGGTAGCTTAATTCTTATCAACAGCATTTCTGGACTCTTGCTTTTTCAGGTCTTCATCTTAAAAACAAAACACAAATTCTGGAAAATCAGAAAATGAGGGAAGAAAATAGAGAATGCTGCAATTTTAAACCAAGCAAACTACTCAGTAGCACTGAATACAGAAGGGATATGACTACAGAGAGTACCCACTTTCTTCCAGGAAACACAAGCTTCCAAACACAAAGGAAGCATTCTTCCATGTGATACAGATTCTGACCCTTTGCCACCACAGCTCTTGCGTGTTTCCACAATCTTGTTTCGGAAGGATGGTGCTCCATGGCTGAGCACAAAGAAGATGCTAAGGTACTTATGAACATTATGAAATATTGACTGCATAACGCCAGTGCTTCTGATGTGAGCAGGTTATATTGGAGACAGTTTCATGGGCAAACCCCTCTTTTAGCATTTACTTAGTTTAAACATTATGCACGCAGAGCAGAAAAATCCTCTAATTAATAGCTCTATAGATACCGGTTAAAAATTTCCTTGAACAAATTCTACCTATCAGGGACAATCTGTACTTTTAAATGCATGAAGCAGTGTTTTATGTGTGCATGAAGCAGTGTTTTATGTGTACATGAAGCAACAGTGACTGTGAGTGCATGGGAGTCAGTGGATTCCTGTCAGTGAGAGGTTTGCTTGATTGCACCTTCCATCCATTTAATACAGACCTGAAGGACAGCTAAATTCTGTGTCCTTACATGAAAATATGTAAGGCCATGATTTAAATGGGCAGAAATCCAGCTGAATGAGAAGATGTGGTGAGGCTGTTCAACACATGGAGCAGAAAAATTTGACAAAGCAAGGGCCCCACTTCCAAATCCACATTACATATTGTAAAAATCATATTGATTTGAATAGACCTACTGAAAAGGTGAGTCAAAACTTCCGGATCAGGCTCCAGATCATTAATTTCCAGTAATTTGGTTTGGCAGGCACAGCTGATCTCCAGCCAAATACATGAGAAGCAGCAATTCATTGGGGGCTGAGGGGGAGAGGTGAAGATTCCTAATTAGCCCGAGAAAAGTGCTTTTATGCCAGAATTGTAGATTTACATAATGTTCAGTCAGCATTAAAGTAGAAAGCACTCTACTGTAGCGCTCTATTTAGTGTAGTGTGCTGAGCTGCAGCCACCTCCCCCTGCAGCCACAGTATCTGCACAATGTTTGCAATCACCAATTCAAAGCACATAGGGCACACGGCACTCCCAGCTAGACAGGCTGCAAAAACACATACAGCTAGGAGCTTGATGACTGGGTTCTCTTCAGCAGGTTTCACCGCTGGAGAAATCTTGCTGCAGTACACTTTTGCTACATGGTGAGGAGAGAAATGTAGCACCTCACGAAAGCTTAGCCTGTTTGAGGAAAATTACTTCAGTGATAATGCTGGTATCTTCATTCAAGCCAGGAAAAAAAGCAGTGGTGATGTAAAACAGAATGGGAATCCAAACCTTACCTGGAAGACTAACTGCTCTAAATGGAGGAATTTTATTGAAAGCATCACGTTAAACATCACAGTATACGATTACTTTCTTGAATCTATACGCTGGTGGATGGAAAACATGACAGATCTGCTTTCTGCCTATCAGCAAGTCTAAAACTCACAAAAAGCCAGTGGAGAACTGTCTTTGTTTATATTAAATGCACGTGAAAAGTCAATAATACTAATATATGAAATGCTGGCATGGTATTATTTGCTTTCACTCACCTGGAAATCTATGTTCAAAAGATCCAGTAATATCCATCCAAAGATCTGATTTTAAGGAATGGCGTTTTTTCCTATTTATTTCCTATTTTCCCTCATACCTACATGCATTTTGAGACTGCGTATGGTAACTTTTTTTCAGGATATGGACAGAATAGAAGATAGAAACACTTTCATCTATTGCTACAGACATGTAAAATCTGACAATGGGGCTTTGGGGCAAAATTTGTCACACAGTTTCACCCAAGAAGCTACTTTTACCTTCAGAGAAATTATGGAAGTATAACTCAGAGCAAACTTTAGCCACAGGTTAGCAGTGAGACTCCATTTAGGGGAGTCCTTTCCTCAGCATTCAAGACCTCTCTATGGTTTCTGGAAGAACTTGTATTGTACATTTAGACAAATGATACAGAATGCACCTGCCATGGTGGAAGACACAGTATAGCAGGTTTCTGACACATTTTTCAGTATGTTATGAGCAACAGAGACTATGAAAAATTTGTTATCTGTCACCCTTATTTTCTTCATTTTTAAAAATCTTGTGCGAGAAAACAGAAGGAACACTGCCTTGTCCAGAAATACATTTATTCCAGCAATTAGGAACTCCTGCCTTATGCAGATTTTGTGCCTCCACACCATCTCCACCTTTCCTTATATATAACTTAGGATTATTTCCATAAAGCCACGTAGATGTTTTGAAGTTTAATTCACATGTGTTTCTAAGGAGCAGACAGCCATAGAGAGACTGTTTTGTGTAATGACAAATAATAGCACAGAGTAGAGTACCAACTGCCAGCAGGAAATGCAAGTTGACAGATTTGTACAAATGGCAGCACTTAAAAGAAGTGGGCAGTTAGTTTTTTGTTTGCATTCCCTATGCCAAGAAAAGGAGAGAAAAGTGTCTCCTGAGAAAAGGCATGAAATGCAACTCCTCACATCTTGCTACACAGGTGGAGTGCCATCAGGCTTAATTCTGTTCAGCACTGGCTGGACAGGAAGACTGTCTCTTTGCATGCCTGCTACACCTCCCCTACTCATCGTTAGCTATGCTTCTGGCTTGCCACCATGAAAGTAGAAGAAAAGGTGAAGGACCATACTGGCATCTCAAGCCAGTATATGAAGGCAGCCAGCAACTGAAGGCAGCCAGCATCTGAAGGCAGCCAGCATCTAGCCCATCATTTTCATACACACTAACCAAGGAAGAAACAGGCATAGGACATGAATTCTGGAGAACAGAGCTTTTATGGATGCACAACAAAAAAGATGGTGTACAAGTCAAAAAACAGAGGGGCAAAGGACAGCATGGATTTCTGCCACATAAAATTTTTCTTTTAACTGTAAGTGGATCTATATGCACTGAGACTCATGTGGGGTTTGGAATCAAATAGATAAATCTAAAGCAAATTTTGCAGAACTGAAAGGTATGTAAAATGAAATTGCTTTCAGGGAAATACGTAGACCAGAATCCTATCAGCAGCCTTCCTGCATTAGAGATCCAGAGGCTACTTAGTAGCTGCCAACAAAATGGTTTGTGGGAACTTGCCAGAGAGCCACATGTTGCTGGAAAAAAAAATCTTTCACATCTGAACTTGGCATGTATGTCTGGGACTTCCAGGGAACAAAAGGCACTAGCTAAACTGCAGACTTTTCATTGACCACAATTAGTATGAACGCACTTAAAATTAGGAATGTGAATGCGAGCAACCAGCAGCCCTGTACTTCATCTGTAAGCATGTCTGTTTGTAGTTCAAGCACTATCAGGGTAACATCCAAGGAAATGAACTGAGAGATTCACAACAAACTAGAACTCACACCAACAACTTAGGTGACATGGCAGTGCCAGATCCCCAGCCTCCCTCTTTTGAGAAACATGTGGTCTTGTGTTTCATCTGGGAACTGGGAAATAGTAATAAGGACATGCAGTTGCTGCTGCATGAAAACAGAACATTTTCTCTGATGGTATTCGGAAAAGGTGCTGACTGATGACTCACACTTGAGGCCTCTGGCCATCACAGGCTCCTACAGACACAGGTGTGTTTTCAGAAGTGGGCACACACTGGCCATCACCCAGTGACCAACCTAAGCCTCATTCTTAGTCAAGGGTCACACAGGGCATACATGTCAGCAGAGGTGACCAGGCATGGACAGAAAAATACTTTTTTTTATTATCATATGAAATTGAGATGAAGAAATTTTTTCTAGGCAGTTGAATCGCTTGAACTGTGCAACAGTTTGAGATAACCCATTTTTAAAGTCTGAAATTCCAAGAGCATTCTACATCACTCAGTTCTATTTCTTTAGTATTACATGAAAGAACTGTCTCCACAGCTGACAGGTGATATTCCTGTAGCATTACACTTGCAACATTCCCTAACACTGATGGATATAAGCGTATCCAAAATATTTTGCAAGTAAGAGATAAAATAGCTTCAGTTATAATGAAGACTAGTAACCTGTTCCCAAGATAGAGAGGTTTAATGGGAATCACATGATACAGATATTTAAACTTAAACTCCTTGACATACACATGGTGAATCATAGACCATTTAAACAGTACAGAAGACTGTAAATTAGATCAAGGGGAAAAAAAAAAAAAAGAAAACAAAACCAAAAAAACAAGACAAAGCAAAGACCACCTATATAAGGTGTATATACAACCTTTTCAAAGAACTTAATAGGAAAAATCTTTTTGGCTGTGTCACAAGCAAAACAAATAGAAACTGTAACTGGATATTCTATTTCTTACACCTGTCATGATACTTTGCCCATTGAAAGGCTAGAATATGGTAATTTCTCTGCCTAGACAGAACAACTTCCACTATTTCTAAGAGGAAACAGTCATTTCAGGCTCCCATCTCAAGAACATCAATCTCCAAAACTTTCCTCCAAAACAAATTATTCATGCATGCCATTCAATCAGCAGTACCCATTTTTCTTGCCGAATGTTCCAGACATGACTTCCAGGTCGCATTTACCCTCTTCCTGTTGGAAAAAGCTGAAGTCTCTTCTACCTTTTGGAAAGAAATTGCTTCAGAATAGATTAGTAAGTTCTGGAAATTGTCTCAAGAGAGTCCTGAATGTTTCCTGGTTCTTTAGACTGTACTCACAACGAGTGCCAGGTCTTCACTCAGAAATTGCTAAAGAACACTTTCAAAGCGGGCTATAAGCAACTGTTCCAGGAACCGTATGAGCACAGATCCAGGTACATTATAATACTTCCAAATAATGAAATTATTGTTATTCGCCTTTACTCATGCTCTCGCTTAAAGACCAGCATAAAAACTGAGATTCAGGGGGTGCCTGGCCTCAGGTTGGATGTCTTTAAAAACTAGTCTCATTTCAGATGATTTCTATTACCAGTTATTTTAAATTATTACCATGAAATGAGGTGCCAAATGGATACCAGAAGATGCTGTAGTACAATTACATACCTAATAATCCACATGCTTTACTGAGCCTGCTGAAGGTTGGAAAGTAGATACAAAAATGAGCCCATTTCTTTTCAAAGTTTCCAGGGCTGCTTCTAATTGAGCAGATACTACCACTAAAATATTTCAGCTGTAATACTTGATATAAAGAAGGACAGATATACAAGAATGAGTGGAATTTGGTTAAACCAGCAAATGGTAAAGGCCAGTCACAGTACAATAGGTAATGGCCTCTAGTCATCACCATGCTGAAGGAAACACACTAATGACCTCACTTGCAATTTAAAGTAACCAGATCTACGCAACTTTGCATTCTGTTAAACACAATGTTCTTATCCATTCTAGGCTGACTTAATTGCCTGGCTGAGGAATTCAGTGTGATATTTCCAAGACCCATGTAAAGGGACTTTCTCCCCCATAAGTACTTCTATTGCTAAATTGCAGAAATCGAGCAAAGATCCCTCTCAGGCAAGCACTTGCATACCTGCTCTAGTATTACTGGTACTAGTAGGACTTGGCTTTCTGATAGTACTTTGCCTTTGGTCTAAGCTAGAAAAAAATTTTGAAGCACAAGAATGGAACTTATAAAAATAAGTCTTTGGATCAATAATTATAGATCATCAAAACCTTAAAAAGCAAAAAAATAAGAGCAATAATAACTGCATTTTCATGTTTAAAGCATTTCATAGTGCCAACATTTTTAGCTGCTGAAACTTCAGCTACAGTAGACAAGTAATCAGTACTACTGATGTTTAATACTTAATGTAGAAAGAGCGAGCTGAAAGTAATTTCAGTAACTAAGTTGCCTTGACAAACTATGAGTAGAATTCAGGAGCTTACAAGACCCTACCTAGCACTTGTTATTTGGTATTCTCTGTTCTGGTGCTTGTTTGCACTACAGGTAGTTAGAACAGTAGGAAAATATAATAGACAAGCTATGATACATTTTCTTTCTATGCCAAGCAATGTATCCTACTTGGCACAATAGAAATGAGAACAAATGGGTGGACTGTGCTCCCACTTATTTTGTAATGATTTGGGGCCATTTCTCAACAAAAAACTCTTAAGTTTCATTGTTACCATAAATAACAATGTTAATCCAAACAATAAGATTTATTAAACAGAAGTAGTGGAGGAAAAAAGAGGAGAGTGGTATTCAAAATAAGATAGAATTAAGCAAATCGACGTAGCAGAATGAGTGTGGTAAGAGAAGTACCTATCTGACAAAAAACAAATTGACAAGATTATTTACAAACAATAAGATTAATATTATAAAAATATGCTAAGCCCTTCAGAGGAATTCTACAATTATATCAACCACATGAAAAGGAAATCCAAACAGAATTTTTGTTATTTACCATTTGTATTATGCAAATTGCTAAGCACAGCATAGGCACAATATATTCATAGATGCCTTATATTGGTCTACATAGAGACTACTGCAAAAGGATCAGTCCCACACTTTTCTGCAGGTCCGATTGCAGTCCTGACGTAAACTTTGTTTTAGCCTCAGCAATTGCCCAGTTTCATTGTACATCAGCTCATATCACTGAACTGATTTAAAATACTTCCTAATTTTCAGGTAAATTTCAGCTGGATGAATGGCCTCATGAAAGTTAGAACTGATGTAAAGGAAGTGGCAGGAGCACGTGGCCAGGGCAAAGGTGGGAATAGATACTGCAGGCAGCATGGTTTTACATCAGTCAAAGCTCTTTATGAAACTCTGAGAGGATATGAAAGCAATGCAGCTACAATGAAAGGACAGACACATGTGAAATCAGGAAGGTCAATTCAAAATCAGCCTTAATTGATCTTAATAGCATCCAAGTAAATATATTTTATGCTACTGAAATATTGATAAGTGTTTGCCTATTACTCTATTATAGTGGTATTGGAACTGAGTCAAGGTGTTCAAGCATTCAGTTTCTTTACACAAGAGCAGGGTTCTTGAAGTCCCACTGATGTCCTTATATAAGACACCTCCCTGCTCTACCCACCCTGATTTTCATTTCTTCACACAGCCTTGCAAAATCATTAATAAAGTACTGCTTATTTAAGGTGAAGCAGGAATTAGTTTCTAAGGAGACATTCACAACAAATCTCACCTTCTGCTGAGAAAAGCTCTCTCCTCAAAGAGAAAGCTATTGCAGTTTGGAACAGGTAGTTTTAGGGTTGGGTTTTTCTAAGTTATTTAATACTCATTACTTACAGTTCATGTAATATCTGAGCTCCTAAGTAGAAGAGATCATAATTTTATGTATACCAACAGTAAAGAGATAAAATAAAAAAAAAAAAAGATAAGCACTATTCCAAAGGGAAGGGTTTGGTAAAAAAGCCCAGAAAATGAAGAACAGCTTCCTGTACAACTCTGAACAAAAAGGGAAACAAATCTAGAAGAGAACTAGACATGAAAAAGAAAAAAAAATTATGATGATCAAGGGAAGATCTCCTAAAAGTAAACATCTGAGTCATTAGCAAAGATCACACACTGTAGCTTGCATCACTGAAATCCAGCTAGATGACATTTCAAGTATTGTACTAACCAGCTTATGCTCCACCCCACAAAGGCAGTACAAGCCATCTCCCAACATGCTATCTATCTTCTCCACAAGCATCATCCTAGAAAAGATTGTTATAAAAGATTAATACTGCTGAATTCATTTACTTCAAAAGAGAAACAAATCCAATATAAAACCACATAGAATCATAGAATAGTTAGGGTTGGAAACAACCTTAAGATCATCTAGCTCCAACCGCCCTGCCAGGGGCAGGGATACCTCCCACTAAATGATGTCACCCAAGACTATGTCCAACCTGGCCTTGAACACCGCCAGTGACAGAGCATTCACAACTTCTCTGGGCAACACATTCCAGTGCTTCACTACCACTACACTAAAGGACTTCTTCCTTATATCCAATCTAAATTTCCCCTCTTTAAGTTTGAATTCGTTCTTCCTTGTCCTACCACTACAGTCCCTAATGCATATCCCTCGCAGCATCCTAATAGGCCCCTTCAGATACTGGAATGCTGCTATGAGGTCTTCATGCAGCCTTCTCCTCTCCAGGATGAAGAGACCCTACTTTCCCAGCCTGTCTTCATAAAGGAGGTGCTCCAGTCCCTGGATCATCCTCATGGCCCTCCTCTGAATCTGTTCCATGTTCTTTTTATGTTGGGGACACCAGAACTGCATGCAATATACTCCAAGTGAGGTCTCATGAGAGCAGAGGGGCAGGATTACCACCTATGACCTGCTGGTCACATTCCTTTTGATGCAGCACAAGATATAGTTGGCTTTTGGAGCTATGAGCGCACACTGCTGGCTCATGTTAAGTTTCTCTCCAAACAACCCCCCCAAGCCTTTCTCTGCAGGGCTGCTCTGAATCTCATCTCAGCCCAACCAGTTGCTGTGCCTGGGGTTGCTCCAACACAGGTTTAAGACCTTGCACTTGGCATGGTTAAAATTCATCAGGTAAGCATCAGCCCACCTTACAAGCATGTCAAGGTCCCTCTGGATGGCATTCCTTCCCTCCAATGTATCAACCAATTCACACAGCTTGGTGTCATCAGCAAACTTGCTGAAAGTGTGCTTAATCCCACTGTCCATGTCACTGACAAAGATGTTGAACAAGACCGGTCCCAACACCGATCCTTAACGGACACCACTTGTTACTGCTTTCCAGCTGGACACTGAGCCATTAACCGCAACTCTTTGCATGCAGACATTCTGCCAGTTCTTTATGCACCGAGTGGTCCACCTATCAAATTGATGTCTCTCCAATTTAGAGACAAGGATGTCATGTGAGACAATGTCAAATGCTTTGCACAAGTCCAGGTAGATGACATCAACTGCTCTGCCCCTCTCCATCAGTTCCATAGCCCCATCATAGAAGTCCACCAAATTGGTCAGGCAGGATTTCCCCTTAGTGAAGCCATGCTGGCTGTCACCAACCACCTTGTTGTTTTTCATGTGCCTCAGCGTGCCTTCCAGGACAATCCGCTCCAATACTTTGCAGACACAGAGGTGAGACTGACTGGTCTGTAATTCTCTGGCTCATTGATTTTCCCCTTCTTGAAAATGGGGGTTCTAGTTCCCTTTTTCCAGTCACTGGGAACTTCACCAGACTGCCATGATTTTTCAAATATGATGGACAGTGGCTTAGCAACTTCGCTCGCTAGCTCCTTCAGGACCCATAGATGGATTTCATCAGGTCCCATGGACTTGTACATGTTCAGGTTCTTAAGATGGTCTCGAAACAGATCTCCTACATTGGGCCCAGGTTCTTCATTCCCTCAGTCACTGTGTCCGCCTTGAGTGGCGGTCAGAGACTTGAGTGGCATGGTCAGAGCATTTGTCAGTAAAGACAGAGGCAAAGAAGTCATTAGAGCCTCAGCCTTCTCCAAATCCAGGGTAGCCAGTTTTCCTGATAGCTTCTGGAGGATGTCTATGCTGTCCCTAGTCTGTCTTTCATTCAGTACGTACCTATAGGATCCCTTCCTGTTATCTTTAACATCCCTAGCCAAGTTTAATTCTAACTGGGCCTTAGCTCTCCTAACCTGGTCCCTACCTTCCCAGACAACATCCCTGTATTCTTCCCAGGCATTCTGTCCTTGCTTCCGTCTTTGTAAGCCTCTTTTTCCCTTTGAAGTTTCCTCAGAAGCTGCTTATCCATCCAAGGAGGTCTCCTGGCCCTCCTGTTGCACTTCCTTCTAGTTGGGATGCAACACTGCTGAGCTTGCAGCAAATGATCCTTGAATATCAACCAACAGACTTGGGCCCCCTGCCTCCTAGAGCTATATCTCCTGTAACCTTACTAAGCAAGTTCCTGAAAAGGCCAAAGTCTGATCTCTTGAATTCCAGGGCAGTGATTTTACTGAACACCCTTCTTACTGTCCTGAGGATCTCTAATTCAACCATCTCATGATCATAAAAATAAATAAAATAATAAATTAATATAAATAATATAAAAAATCCAGAATAAGTCATAAATCATAAAATAAGTAATTTTTATGATAAATACTCATAAAATACATAATATATAAGTGTCTCCAGTTGTACTTTAATGGGGATGCTCAAGAAAGATCTGACATTCTTGGCATGTTCAACACACAGATTATCAAAGACAGATGTCTAAACTCTAGAGATCACTCCTCTCCCTCTCACCTGCAGAAGCCACCTCTAATCCAGCTCATGAAGCCTTTCATATCTGTGTCTTTTGCCAGTGCTACATCTCAAACACAGTCTTGCATACACTTTTAAAGCATTAAAGAGATGGAAAGCAAATCACAGAAATGTCAGATGAGAAGGGACCCCAGGAGATCTATTTTAACTCCTAGCCATGAAAAGGGAGTGTGTAAACTTAGAATATCCTAGACTCTCATCTGTTCTTCAAAATTCTAATGAGGATTCCATAGCCCACAAAAGCACACCTGTCCTACTGCTAAAATGTCCTACAAAAAGTGTTTTCTAGTATTTAATCTGGATATCCTTTGTCCATTTCAACTGACTACCTCTGGTCTTAGCCAACACTGGCAACAGTTTACCTTTGGTCTTTTTGTCATAATATGGAAGAATTACAATGTCTTTCATAATTGTTCTCTTTCTTAGACTTGAATAGGGCAAAATTTTAGATTAGATCTTTAATTTCTTGTAATTTTACCTCTGGACACCTTAAATTTTTTCAAGTCATTGCCAAAGAATAGTGTTCCAGACTGGACAGTACTCCAGATGAGGTCTCGCCCATGTCATTTAGGAATAATAACTGCTTCTTAGACGTATATATGCTAATTTTTCTGCTAAATTTATTCCAGAATTGCTTTTGGTGGTTTTGCAAAAACATTACAGACTTGACTTAAATTTAAGCTCTGAACCAATAATTCCAGGCTCCCTCCTATTGTACTGTGGTCTGTTCTGTTAGGCTTCCTATCATATCTCTGTGTTGGATTTTGTGTCCTATATGTAAGACTTCACAGTTCTCAGTTCTACCATCTCACTTTCAAGCTGATGAGGATTATTTGACATTAGAATATAATTTTCTCCTAGATTTTTTCTGTCATCAGTCTCATCCTGGTGAAAATCAAACCCATAAATTCCAATTTTTCTTGCTGTTTTAGGAAGAGGCTGCATTAACAGATAGCAATAAGAAATCATCTCTTATTCAGTAAGAAGCATTCAAGAACCTAATTCAAATAAAGACTTGTGGACTCTGTCACTTTTAAAAAAATCATTTAAAAGAAAGTAACATGTTACAGACATGACAAAGAGTGCAGGACACTCACTCTAGAGTCAACTTAAATTTCAGAAATACAGAATCTGCATACCAAGGAGCTGACTATTTGGTGAATCATTATATTTAGGAGAGGACCTGGTTCGAGACCATCTTAGGAACCTGAACATATACAAGTCCATGGGGCCTGATGAAATCCATCTGTGGGTCCTGAAGAAGCTGTCAGATGAACTTGCTAAGCCACTGTCCATCATATTTGAAAAATCATGGCAGTCTGGTGAAGTTCCCAGTGACTGGAAAAAGGGAAATAGAACCCCCATTTTCAAGAAGGGGAAAATCAATGAGCCAGAGAATTACAGACCAGTCAGTCTCACCTCTGTGTCTGCAAAGTATTGGAGCGGATTGTCCTGGAAGGCACGCTGAGGCACATGAAAAACAACAAGGTGGTTGGTGACAGCCAGCATGGCTTCACTAAGGGGAAATCCTGCCTGACCAATTTGGTGGACTTCTATGATGGGGCTACGGAACTGATGGAGAGGGGCAGAGCAGTTGATGTCATCTACCTGGACTTGTGCAAAGCATCTGACATTGTCTCACATGACATCCTTGTCTCTAAATTGGAGAGACATCAATTTGATAGGTGGACCACTCGGTGCATAAAGAACTGGAAGAATGTCTGCATGCAAAGAGTTGCAGTCAATGGCTCAATGTCCAGCTGGAGATCAGTAATGAGTGATGTCCCTCAGGGAGTGGTGTCTTGTTCAACATCTTTGTCAGTGATATGGACAGTGGGATTAAGCACACTTTCAGCAAGTTTGCTGATGACACCAAGCTGTGTGATTTGGTTGATACATTGGAGGGAAGGAATCCCATCCAGAGGGACCTTGACACTCTTGTGAGGTGGGTTGATGCCAACCTGATGAATTTTAACCATGCCAAGTGCAAGGTCCTACACCTGGGTCGAGCAATCCCAGGCACAGCTACAGGTTGGGCAGAGATGACATTCAGAGCAGCCCTGCAGATAAGGACTTGGGGTTGTTGGTTGATGAGAGAATGAACATGAGCTGGCAGTGTGCTCTTGCAGCCCAGAAAGCCAACTGTATCTTGTGCTGCATCAAAAGGAATGTGACCAGCAGGTCATAGGTGGTAATCCTGCCCCTCTGCTCTCATGAGACCTCACTTGGAGTATATTGCATGCAGTTCTGGTGTCCTCAACATAAAAAGAACATGGAACTGTTGGAACAAGTGCAGAGGAGGGCCACAAGGATGGTCAGGGGACTGCAGCACCTCCCCTATGAAGATAGGATGAGAGAGTTGGGGCTGCTCAGCCTGGAGAAGAAAAGGCTGCGTGGAGACCTCATAGCAGCATTCCAATATCTGAAGGGGGCCTATAGGGATGCTGGGGAGGGACTCTTCATGAGGGACTGTAGTGAGAGGACAAGGGGTAACAGGTTCAGACTTAAAGAGGGGAAGTTTACATTGGATCTGAGGAAGAAGTTCTTTACTGTAAGAGTGGTGAGGCACTGGAATGTGTTGCCCAGGGAAGTTGTGAATGCTCCATTGCTGGCAGTGCTCAAGGCAGGGCTGGACAGAGTCTTTGGATGTCATGGTTTAGTGGAAAGTGCCCCTGCCCATGGCAGGGGAGTTGGAACTGGATAATCTTAATGTAATTTCCAACCCTAACTATTCTATGATTCTATGATTCTATATATCCTATAGGTCCACATACTGATAATTTCAATGGTAATTCAACATCTGAAAGCCATAGTGACAGGATTTCACACAGGTGATTAGATAGAGCTTTTGCAATACTTGTGTGAAATAAAATGTTACTGTAGTTAATATAACATTTTCTGGAGATTAGGGTTTTAAATACAAAACCTTGATATGAATATATGTTATTTAATTCAATATTTATCATATTATATAAGGGAAATAGAGCATCTCCAACAAAAGCAGAATGCCTGCAGTCCTATAAAGGGGGAAAATCCAGCAGATTTCCAAATAAAAATTCAAATAGGCTTTAACTTTTATAGCTTTCAGTATCAATAGGTAGATTAAAAGTTAGCTTGAAAAAAATGCCTGAGGGAGCAAACAGTTGCTTAATGAGGATACATGGGATGAAATTAAAATGCAGCCTTAATAAAGATAAATTCAAAATGTAATGTTAGCAAAGTCATATTATTTAAATCACATTCGCATCTATAAAGTGACTACATTTGGTCTTTCTGGAAAAATAGAATGAAGAAAACATACACAAACCCTCTAATGATCTCCCAAATCGCAAAGGTTTACTTCAAAATTATGGAATAGGATTTAGCCTGCAGAGAATATGAATGGTTATATACAATGCAGAAAACTTCATTTCAACTTAGTGAATCTTCAAAGCTGTCTTCCCAAAAGGGCTGGATGTGCAAGTTTTGGCTAGTGAGAAACAGATTAGTTTTGCTAAATATTAACATGCCTTTGCTATATGCTTAAATATTTCTTATATTCTTATGCTGTTTACTTATCAGCTAGAGTGTCTGATTGATCTGGTAGAGGTATTTCACTGTAAAGCCATAGTGACATGAACACAAAGATGTTAAAAATAAAACCTGCCAGACTCAAAGCTAAGTTAACAGAAATATACTTCAGTAGCAGCATGTACTTCATCAGACATAGCTCTTGCTCAACTGAGCCCTATGACCCTATAATTTACAGTATTATACTGAGATGCACTAACATATTGTCCACCATGTCTTTGTGAGTCTCATCAAGAGTGAAGACACTGCCTGGCTTTTCACTTTTAGGGAGCAGAATTACACCCTTGTTGCACTTGCTGAAAGCTCTGATGGAATAAATAAAACCTATCCCTTCCAGTTCTTTATGTCCTCAAATCACCATCATGTCAGTAGTTATTTGAGAGCAGGCTTCCTGCTAAGTTAATTACCTTTTATTGTGACACTTACCCTTAGCAGCCTTTATATCGTCTGATATGAATGCAGATGGAAAAGGTAGCAATTTAAATGGAACTACACACATACTAAACAAAACTTCACTATGAACCTTCCTTTGCTTCCAGTAAAGTCTGTAGTGAAGTTCTCATTGCCTTCAACAAGAAGTGTGTAATGAGGGGTGAAATTTTTACTTTGTGAGATCCTGGAGTTCATTAATCTTTGCTCTCCAGTATTTGCACACTTTGGGGTGTGGTCCATATTTTTTTATTTATTTTTTTGCAATTTCCGTTGCTTTGTACTCAAAACATTTAGCTGATTAAACATAGAGTGTATCTCATTATTCTGTCAAAATGAATTTGATTTACACACTCTATTTTGTCACTGATTACTTAAGAAAGTAAGCTAAATATTTCAGATCACAGAAAATATCCATCTACCAGTCTTTAACAGTGGCCAACTGGAAATTTTACCAAGGAATATATAAAAGAAAATATAACAGTGATCCTTCCCATGATACACACTTGCAGCCTTAAGCCATTATTGGTGTAGAAGAATTTTTAACTTGGGTTTTCAACTGAAGTACCTCATTCCTCTTTGAACATATTCACAATAGCTTATGGTAGTGACTTCCTCAGTTTAACTGTGCCACATGAAAAAGAGATTATTTATTTGTTTTAAATCTGCTGCCTGATAATCTCCTTGTGTGTCCCTTCATTTATTATAGAAATTAATAAATTTTCTTTGTTCACCTTGTTCACACAATCAGTTTATTTATCATATCCCCTCTCAGTTATGTTTTTCACATTGAAGAGTCCTAATGAAGGAAAACTTTGTACCTCTGATCACCTTTGAGCATCTTTCTTTGTACCATTTCTAAGGGGAATAGATTTTAATTGAGAGGAAATTATATGTACACTATTTTCAAATTAGGGGGTTATACAACCATGTGCTGTCTTTAATTTTAAATTTCTGAATAATTGAAGGAGTGACCATGAGCATGCAGAAAGTGAAATAAGAAAAAGTGTACCTAACTCATATAACTGTTTGGCAAGTACTCATTCCTTAACTGCTTGGCCTCCTCAGATGACAAAACATCAACATGACCTGGCAGTGTGTGCTTGCATCCCAAAAGGCCAACCATGTCCTGGACTGCATCAAAAGGAAAGTGTTCAGCAGATCCAGGGAGGGGATTTTCCACCTCTGCTCTCATCCATCTGCATCCAGCTCTGGCAACAAGAGGGACATGGGCCTGCTCAAGTGAGTCCAGAGAAGAGCCATGAATATGATCAGAAGGCTGGTGAATCTCTTCTGTGAAGACAGGCTGAGTTGTTCAGCTTAGAGAAGAGAGGGCTCAGGGAAGACCTTATAACATCTTCTCAATACCTAAAGGGGGGGTACAGGAAATATGGACAGGGCCAGTAGTGACAAAACAAGGGGGAATGGCTTTAAACTGACAAAGGGGAGATTTAGATTAGATATTATCATAGAATGATAGAATATTTACAGTTTGAAAGGTCATCTAGTTCCAAACCCCCCTGTCATGGGCAGGGACACCTCACTCTAAACCACATAAACCAAGGCTCTGTCCAAACTGGCCTTGAACACCACCAGCAATGGAGCATTCACAACTTCCCTGGGAAACACATTCCAGTGCCTCACCACCCACACAGTAAAGAATTTCTTCCTCAGATCCAATCGAAACTTCCCTGTTTAAGTTTGAACCCATTACCCCTTGTCCTCTTACTACAGTCCCTCATGAAGAGTCCCTCCCCAGCATCCCT
>JASSUY010016230.1:0-10753 GCA_032466535.1 Forpus xanthops | reverse complement strand
CAACCCCCCTGCTATGGGCAGGGACACCTCCCACTAAACCATGCCACCCAAGGTTATGTCCAACCCGGCCTTGAACATCACCAGCGATGGAGCATTCATAACTTCCCTGGGCAACCCATTCCAGTGCCTCATCACCCTTACACTAAAGAATATCTTCCTCAGATCCAGTCTAAACTTCCCCTGTTTAAGTTTGAACCCATTACTCCTTCTCCCATCACGACAGTCCCTAACAAAGTGTTCCTCCCCACAGAAACTGTATTATCTTTATGGGCAAAAATAATAGAAGGCTGGAGGAGTATCAGAGGAGTATCGCACAGTCACCTGTGCTTTTGCCTCCTCCATAATTAAGTGCTTATTGCCACTGTTGTACAGGCGACTGGACTGGATTAAACCCTTAATCTGTACAACCATTCACACATTATGGTCTTTGTCACTGGACTACTACTTTTTTACATGTATCACAAAGCTTTTATTCTGGCTATAGCACCATCATCAAGATAGCAACCAAGCTGAAAAAAAGCAGCAGCTCTATCACATCAGCTGGAGAAGAGCTCCTCTCTCCTAGGGGTGTGCAGTTTCCAGATATTTAGGGCTTCAAAAAGCTATCACCAGATCATTTTCCTCTTTTATTCCCTTCAGAAAAAGTAAGGAAATATTGTACAACTTTTTTTGCGATAATAATTTCTTCACTGGACCCATGCTTTTCCTAATTAGGAATGAGAATAATATCATGCTTAAATCAGTCCATTGAGACTACTGTTAGATATATGTGCATGATTCATAAACAGTTGAAAAACAGTAGAGATTAAGCGGCCCTGATTAGCAAGATACTCATAATCAAAGTAGCCTATAAACATGCACACAGTTATGTTGGTTCAGATGGAGAACTGTAACTTGTTCTGTTGTAACACAAATCTGTTTGATCATATTTCTATGTCCGTTTTTTGCAGCTGGTATGTGATGAACATTTCTCAATTTCTAACCGTCACCTAACTAGTGTAATTATTTTCACATCCCTGTTAATCATATATCATAATGAAGTAATTCCAAAGCAGATCATAACAAATGAGGAGTACATAATGCTGAAATCCTCTGTTAAAGAGCAACAGCTATTACAGTATATCAAGTTCTTATTACTGTTGACCTCTATGCAATACGTATCACAGGCTGGATTGTTAAAACAAAAAGATTCCTTTCCAAACAGTAGTTGTGTCTATTATCTGCACTGGATTAGTGTCACTGCCTATGCTTTTTAATGCACTTTTCATCCAGGATAAATGAAGATTGATGGCAACTATTAGTCTGTTTTCTCCATTCTTTCTGTGGTTCAGTGCCTTACTGCTTGAAAATGTTGATGTGTAAAAAGGTGGCACCCATCAGCTCTATTGTTCACTGGTTCAAATCATATGATGACAAAAATATCAGCATAGTGCTGCTAACTCAGACCATAAGAGCATAAGAGGTCTCTGGGTCACTGTGTCAGACTTCTGTGATCACAGTCATTAATGTAAATGGCATTCAATACAGAAAGTTCTAACCATATATCACAAGCCACAGAAAAAACCCATTACACTAAAGTACTTATACCAAAAAGACCAAAAGCCTCACAATACATAATGTGTGCCTTGGAAAAAGAACAAATAAGAGTCATTACCAGCATATTGTTACCCTTCAGTGTAAGAAAATTTGTTAGGTGTTAAAAACTTTTTGGCACTAACCCAGATGCTCTGGACTTTTACAGGAAGAAAACTGTACCCTCTCCTTCAGACCAAGGACTCATGTCCCTGAGGACATGACTTCACTCAGTGTGTACAAAAGGCCCTTTTCACGGTGAAGTCTCGATGTCAGTTATCCCATCATCCACCAGTGCAATTCAGAACCTTCTCCTCTTCTAGCCAGAGATCCTCATTTTCAGTTCCTAAGGCATGACTTTGCATTATGTATTGTTAAATTTAAACCCTGTTCTATTACTACAGGCAACAAGGACATTACCATATGATAATCTGGCTGCCTACATGACTGACAAACTCTGTTAGCTTTGTGTCAATAGCAAATTGCATTAATCTCTTGATTATTCTGTTTTCTTCAAAATCCATTCTAATGCTGTGCATGATATTACAGTCAATCTAAGAAGACTGTATTTCTTATAGCTGAATATCTGATAAGGCATTTGTACATTCACATTGCAATCCTCTATCCATCATCTCTGATCAGAAAGCAAAATGAGTTCCAAATTATGAACTACCTATATAGAAAAGACAGTAATTGAGTGAATTATTTTACCCCTCCAACAGAGGATTACAAACATTATGGAGTTGCTATCCCATGCCGGTGATCCATCAGTTGATGTCAAATTCCACAAATGATATCACGAATAGATCTCCTTTTTTTTTCCCAGATTCTCCATTCACCCCAGTCCTTTCAACAAGGGACTGCCTGTCTCCAGTTTTATGTAACTTTCAGTCTTACTGGATTTGATGGAAGTTGGCTTAGTCAGAATATTAATACCAGAATTTTTACCTGAAATGGTCTTACCTAAACACTATAGTCAGACAATTGTTGTAAAAATTTATTGACAGATGATGCCAACACTGAGAAGCCAATGATCTCATTTGGTAGAGGATATATAATTCAAGTGTGTACAAGCCACAGAGAAGAAGTAGGACTTGGGAAGTTTTTACATGAAATGATCGTAAACAGATCATTATAAATACCCAAATTCCTGCAGGAGCCAGCAATGAGACAGCAGCAGTTCAAGGAAAATTGGCAAGAGCATTTTCTATCAGCAGAGAAGCAGAATTACCCACGTGCTCTATTTAAATTTGTTTAAAAAGGCTTGCATGCACATTTGCGTACACGCGCACCAGCATTTTCACAGTTTACTACCATGACTGGTATGTCCTCATGTAATTCAATCTAATTAATTTCCTAAGGTGACTCCTTTAAGAAGCTCTGCTTACTAAGCTGATATATGACCATCGTGTGTTTGTGATAGGGTTGAGATATTGCTCTTCTCTTCCCACACAGCTTTTTAATAAAACTGCTGCCAGTTTGCTGATCTTCCCCTCTTCAAGGTTAATGGTTTGCTATCATTGAATTACTTTTACATGATGCAGCTTAGGTTATGAACTCCAAAATTGTCTTCTGTGGGCTCCCTCTTCAGTGAGTTTTAGGCTGAGAGAAAAGCACATTTCCTAGTAACTGAGGCAGATTCCACAACAGGAAAAGGTACTACAGAAATGAAAAGAGATAATGTCAGCTTCAGAAACTTACCATTTTGTTCTATAAGACATCATACAATTATTTCAGTTGGTCGATGTTGTGGAACAACTGCTGTCATGTTCTGTAGTAAAGCTCAATACCTACAGGACTGCAATTTACCAAACATTGCCCTGGTTCCTTTTTCTTGCATATACAGCCTCTAGACTAAAGATATTGCATAGAGAAAACTGGCAACACTGCATTATTACAAAGGTTTAGAAGCACGAATAGTCTGGCAATTTATAATGTGCAGTCTTTGTTATCATTATGGAACAAACATTACTTAAGAGTCAACTCCATAATAAACCAATACTAGAATTTTTTAATCCTGTAAGAGGGAAAAGTAGAGATGATAATAAATTTGATCTTGAGAGGTACAGTTGCATCCCACAAGCAGGCATTCACCAACACCTTCAAGTTTTCATATACTTGAATGTCACATAATTCTTTATCAGTTGGTCCTTTCCACCCTTTAAACTTTGAGACTGAACTTTATAAGAAATCAATGACAAGACTCCAGTGGCACATTAGAACTCTGTACCAGGAAACACACATTTGCTTTCAAGCTCTGGGAAACATTAGGGTATCTACACTGTCAAAAAATACGACTTCACCACTTCAGCTGTAATTTTAGTCATAAAAATAGCTGTAAGAGCCTCTCATCCAGTCTGGCTGTTATCTGTTAGAGACAATTTACTTTACATAATGCCATTTCAAAAGGGGCGTAAAACCAGCCAACAATGCAAGAAAAGCTTTCTCAGCATATTTGTGGTACCTTTGCAAGCACAATATTGCAAACTGCTTAATTTATTTCATTTTGAATAAAGCATCTGTCACATTTTGATTTTTAAGGCAGAGTGATACATGGTGGTATAGTTCAGAATTACAAGCTGTAATGACTCTTACCACTTTATCAACGGTGATAGCAAAGGCCAGATTTTCTCTTATGACTAACAAATCTATTGTTGCCATTCAGAAAGTGCGGCAATTATGTCAGCTTATCCTAACAGGCAATAAGAACAAGGTTGTTTTGTCCAAGTTGTTGGAAAAGGATTGCTAATTTTTCATCACTCACAAATGCACCCTCCATACATCCTTCTTCTATTTAATTACTTCACCAGTCCATTATATTGTGCATTAGAGTATTAGCCACGTGGAACCCGCTCTTATTTCCTTTCCTTAAGACTGAGTTATTCAATGGCTCTGATCTTATTTCTTTTTTTGCCTACAGAGATAATTATCAGCCACATGCGTAATGCCTTCAAGCTATTTCAGTCCAATATTAACCTATGCTTTAAAAATGTTTAAAATAAAGAACAGCAGAGATTTTCTGTGCTTCCAGGTGACTGTTACTCCTCTCTTGAAACTTTTTTGTATTCACATTTAGTTTCCACTCTTTTACATAGTGCACTGTAATTGTACATACAAACCAACAAAATCGCACACACCCATATGTTATTTATGAGAAAGAAAATGCCTGACTGTACCATTTTCCACATTTTGTCAATTTTGTTATGGAAGCACAGAGCCAGCCTAAAAAAAAATCCTTTCTGTTAACACCTGAACTGTTCAAAATGAATATAAAAATTGCATTTTAACATATGATCCCTTTATTACAAAACATCAGGGTTGTCATATTGCTTCTTGTTTATTTTTTTCCTGCTTAATTGCAAGCTACCCGTGGACAGTAAAGAATCTTTTTGTTTTCAAACCTAAACTCAACTCCTGTCATGTTTTGCTGAAATATTTGCTTTACTTTAGTATAAGTCTTGTTTTCTCAAATACTTCATTTATTCACAGCAACCAAACCCAGGGTCCCGTTACCATTAGCAAGGGACAGAGGTCTGGTTTTCATCTAGAGGAAGAGATAAAGATCTTGCCAAGCTTAGAGACACAGCACTATTAAAATCAGCACAGGTATGAATAAAGGTGCCAGACAAACTGCCCAAGTGGCACTCAGCTCCCAATTGTGTTCAAAAAAGCAAAGTTAGAACATCTTTAAGTAGCTATACTTCTAGATAAACATGCCTTGTTACAAGGTCTCAGACTGGGCACTCAATTCCTAACACAAAACTTTAAAGCATGCAAGCCCTGTTTCTAACATGGTTTAAATGCAAGTCTCAAACAGACCTCAAGTAAAATATACACTGAATTAAGCAAAACTTCCTGGAGTGATAAATCCAATAGTGGTACCCTAAAACTTCAGCTTAAAAGCATCAGTGATCCTTTATGGAACAGACATTATAAAGAGATTAAAAGCTTTAGGGTTAAGGAGAAAGAACAGGGTGCTGCAGCATTTCCATCAGAGAAAATCAGGAGAGTAAAACTATCAATTCCTTTACCACTAAGCAAAACCTACACTGGTTTAAACACTAAGCCTTTCATTATCTAAATTAAAAGTATACTGTTTATTGAAATCAGAGATAAGCTTTCTGTTTTACACTGTGGTCTTACTTTGATGTCTCTAGATTAATATTCATGAGGTTTCAGACTATTAACTACACATGCATAATATCTGACAAGAAACATATCTTACAGACTACAATTAGTGCAGGATGCTTTTAGTTCTGATATTATCTTTCATTTTGCTGTGGATTCCCACAGTGTTTTCATACTGTCAAACAATGTTTTAAGGTTGGTTCTGGCAGGCTTATCATAGTGATGGATCTGACTACAAGTCACACATTCAAATCCGAAGGGCATTTTTCAATTTCTTTTTCATTTTAAGCAGTTTTACACGAGTGATAGCCTTCAAATTCAGTTGCCTTAAATGGTGGCTGAACTATCAGCAGAGCTGCAAATCACCAGAAACTGTTCACTCCTCTATCAGTTCAGCCCATATTGCACGTCACTATACACACTATTGAGCAATACTGACACGTCACTTTTCAGAGTCTCAAAGGCATGAAACCTTTGTAAAGTATGATAAAAATCACAACTCACAAACAAAAATTACTTTTCTTTTCCACATGGCACCAGTGCTTTGAAAAGAATATTAACTACTTAAACAGGAAAATAGCAGGAGTAAAACCAAGCACTATGTAAGGAAAAGTCTAGCATAATCAGGTAACATCAGTCACACTCACTGTGAGCTCATGCTTAGTTCTAGCTGGCACGGTGGCTAAATGAGCACTAGAGTAACTATAATTAAGGGAGTTGCACACAATACGCCAACAGTTAAATGCACTGCTTCCTCTGATAACCTATTGTGGTAAAGAACAATTCCTGATGGCAGGCGAAAGCTGCCTGAGAACATCAGCTCTTGGCAGCAAGCTTTCTTGGCCTCTTTTGTGAAAGTTTTTGTAAGATTCCAACCACAGGGCTGTAGAAGATCTCAGTGGAGTAGCTAAGACCTGAAAAATCAATAATGTACAAATAAGACACGAGGGTAAAAAAAACATAAACAAAGGTTTCCAAGTATGTCAAGGGTAGGTTGTCAACCACAGGGGTTCTTCTGAAAGACCAACATGCATGGTGACAACTTCTGGGATAAGCTGGGAGGAACCATCTTGTCATTAAGAGAGATGGGCCCCACAAGCAGCCATAAATACACAAGAAACTGTGAGCAGATCTTTTTTCAGAATTGAAGCTAAAACTGAGAACCAAAAATCATGCACCACTTGTACAGTAATTACCACACCAACAGTTGCAGTGCAGAGAGCACTACTCACCTCTGCCTCTGTGATGCTGCCTAAAAGCTTCTACCTATTTCCCATAGTGCAGCAGAGGAAGTCATAAACCGCATGGCAACAGCAAGAAAAGGCAATAACAAAAGCAAATGCCAGAATTTGAATTTTAAACTACTCACGAGCCTCGACTGCTACAACTAAACCCAGATCTGACCATGAAAGGTTCAAAGTTGCCCTGCTGGAGCTAAAGGTTGCTTCTGCTCATCCCTTTAATAAGCTACTAGGCATTACACTAAACCAGAGCAGGCAAGTACTGAGAATCACTGCATAACAACCCTTGAGGATAAGTTTACAGGATCCATAGGAAACATTAAGCATTTAATAGAGAATATATATCAAATTACTCCTTATATAATATTTTGTTCTAGTAGAGTTGTGGTGCAGGGATGTAACTTTCTAAAAGAGACTAGTTTCTCCCGAAAACAAAAGCTAATTTAGGCCCTAGTATGTAAGCCCTAATTCCCATTCAAATCTCTGGATTTAGAGAAACAGAGAATTAATCTTTTGAAAGGCACTGAATTTCCCATCAATTTTGGAGCTTCAGTTTTGCTGTCTTTCAAATTACACTTTCATGAATATGGTCTGTGGAAATGCATATTATTCTTTAATGTGAGTAAAATCTATAAAGTTGTGTGTTTTGTTCTAGCACAACAATATCATCACACAAAGATTTTTTCACTTCAGCTTTCAGTGTAAAAGTCTAAAAGGAAATTAAATAAATGCCATTTTTCAGTCCTAAAATTATTCTCCGAAAGCTGGTGGGGAAAAAGATTTGAAATGTCCAAGCACGAAACGATGAAGTATTGACTGCTAAAAGCAGTTATTTCCCTTTAAAAATGTTGATACTGAATTATTCCACTGCATACATAGTCACAGCTGAGAGAACTCAAAAGCCACAGACGATGAACCTGCAAAAGATAATGGACAAAGTGTCTCTCTATTATTAGCTACTGCTGTAATTTTAGGCTGTTTTATGCTAATGAACATTGTTAAGAGTCTACTGACAGGCATACAGTAATAGATAACATTTTAAACTTAATTTTAATTTGTAAACCAGACGTTAAGGAGCTTAGCTAAACATGTTTTATGTGACTGACTTTTTGCAAAATACGCTACAAACTTTCTTAGTAGGAGTTGAAGGTGAAGGCAGTAGCAACCACAGAACATAACAGAGTGCTTGGCACTTTCATAGTTCAGTTTTTAGCATTATCAGAAGAATAACATGCAAAACAATCTGTCTAACTGGCTCCCTGAGCTCTTTGTGATAAAGGTTACCATTTCAGTGTACAGAACTGAGGGAACAGAACATACTGCTACTTAGAATCTTAAGGAAAAGTTACAAATTACTTTATCAGGACATTCTGTTCCCAAGAAATAATGCCTGAGGGATTTAGAAACATCTAAGAATTAGTGTAGATATGGTCTCCTAAAACTGCAGGATTTAGAACAGCTTATTGAGCTTTCTGGTTTATTAATAAAACTTAGGAGAACTTACATAAAAACATGCTTCAAAAGTGAGCTCCCGTTTTCAACATGAATACACTGAATGAGTGTTCTCTATCAGCTCTCCCCTACACAGTCGGGATAATACTATTTTTTTGAAAGAAACACAGTGATACTGTCAACTTCTTCATGTTGCTTTTCAACTTGCTGGTAACACCAACAGGAAAGCCCTTGGATCATAAAACAATTGCTTACAACTGGTTTTTTGGTATGTTTTTCTGTGCCACAAGGATAGTAGAACAGTGTAACTGATCCGCCACTCAAACCAATTACTGTTTTGCTCCGCTTTGTTTGCCAGGGGGTTACCATGTGGTTTATCCCCAGCTGTTAAATGAATCCTCAGCATTGGTTTCAAGCACTTCAGTGGAAAACCACAGAGTGAGAACCACTAGCTAAAAGCTGCAGAAATCTTGGAGCTCTTCCCCAAGGTTTGAGATGTGACTTAAAACAGGGTTTGAGAGGGTTATAATCAATCTTTGACTCCTGGATTTTGAAAGGGCTTGGTTTGGTGCAACAAGCTCCTTGAGCAGCCACAAAATCCCAGGATCTGCTTTAAAACAGTCACATTTTCTTAACATATTCTGAGCAATTGGTTTTAGAATGTCAGAGAGAGAGCAGTAGATACAGGGATTTATCACTCATCCTTCATTATGAGAGGGAGGAAAGAATAATGCCAAATAATCTTTCACCTGGCTTCTGCCACCTTCAGGGTCTTCTGTCAGCCCTATTTCAGCATTGCCTCCTTGGGAAACTGACAGAAGCAAAATGTTTGGGCCATGCAACAAAATAATCTAATGGGATGAAGAAAGTTTCTTCATCCTTTGAACTGATAAAGGGAAAGTACACAACTAAAGCTATCCTCCATCAGCAAAATCAAACTGCGACCTACTGGCACAACTGCCTCACACATCAATCAAAATAGACATCAAAGGAAGAGAGATGGAAATCAGGAAGCATTACATTATAGGGAAACACACCTCAACTCCGTAGCTGCAAAATACCTGCAAGCTTCAGAATTAAAATTTGACTGGTAAGGTCTGAGTCATTGGAGGAATGTATGTGATTAGAAGCATTTAGAGAACAAACAGTATCTTAGTTACTTCCTGTCTAAATGTCTTTATGAATGACTTATCCAGTTGTTCTTGCACCAGTGCTGTCTTTCAAATTCAGTGACCACTTTCTTCTTTAGTGTTCATGCCTCTGACGTGCACAGAGGTAGCAAGCATACCCTCTCATTCTGTCACGGTAAAATGCTATGCGTTTCTAGTTTTTCCTTGTAGATCAAATTTTATTTCTCTGATCATCCCACTACTTCACATCCATACTGGTTTCAACTATTCTAGTTTGTAAATGAGCTCCTATACCAGATAAGGACACAGTTTTGTCCTATATGAAGGATGTAGCACTTCTCAAATTCTAGAAATCTACAGTGATACATGATCTGGCATTTCCTTTATGTTGTATCATACTGGTAGATCATAATGATCCTGAGATCTAGTATCACACACAGATTTTTCTTCACTTCATTGTCATGGATAAGACCCTGTGAGCTAACTTGCAGGACCTGAAAAGTCAACCAGGAGTACAAAGATTAAAGTATCAATGCACTAATATATACTAAACTATGTTAATAAAGTAAACTCCTGCTGGTAGCCTGTTTTTAGTGAGCTATGTGCTTTGTTTAGTTAAATTACCTAATGCAAGTAAATTACAGTGTTTATTAGTACTTACTATCAACCAGTCACAAGACATCATCTCACTAAGTGAATTATACCAGAGGAAAAGCAGCTACTGTTGTAATGATTCCCTGGGACCGATTTTTATTTTTTTACAAGCAGTTCTGAAAGCTCACCTGAAGGCTTATATTCATAACAATAGTGTTAGGAGAAAATCTGCCCACAATAAATCATTCTCACTTTGAAACAGGTAGTGAAAACAATAATCCAAGTTAACAACTGTCTGAAAAAAAGGGAAGGCAAAATGAACTCCCACTAAAAACATGCAAAAATGGAAGTGCTTAGGAGTTCAAAATAACTCAATAAAGAAAATACGGCTCTCAGAAACTGGGCAAACTTAAAAACTGTATTATGCAAATGGAGAATCATAGAACAGTTAGGATTGGAAAGGACCTTAAGATTAACTAGTTCCAACCTCCCTGCCATTCGCAGGGACACGTCCCACTAAACCATGCCACCCAAGGCTATGTCCAATCCGGCCCTGAATACCACCAGCAATGGAGCATTCACAACTTCCCTGGGCAACCCATTCCAGTGCCTCACCACCCTTACACTAAAGAATTT